>PVIR01014642.1:0-39749 GCA_004026965.1 Petromus typicus
GGGACTGACTGGGGCTGCATAAGCTTGTCATCACTGCTGTGGTTTCATCTAGGGTAGCAGAGGTAACAGCTCTGCTAATTACAAGTGCACCTTCTGGCAGGGCCTGCTTCTCACTATGTAAGTTCTCTTCACAAATGATCTGCTCCCCTTCAAAATATTGTGATTCATGGTCTTCATTATTTATTGAGTAACATCTAATTTCCTCAGCCCAACATACAGAACCTCTACTATCTGCCCCTCTGTATGCCTTTCAGTCTTCACCTTTCTCATTCTTCTCCCAATTTCTCTCTCCCTCTCTCTCTCTCTCTTTCTCTCTCTCTCTCTCTCTATCTCTCTCACACACACACACACCAATACTCAATGGAAAGTACTTCTTACCAGATTACATTATTTCTACATTATATATATACAGTTGCCTGCTTCCTAAATTGTTTTGCCCTCCATATATATATATATATATATATATATATATATATATATATATATATATACCATATATATATGTGGAGAGAGAGAGAGAGAGATAGATAGATAGATAGATAGATATAGATATAGATATAGATAGATATAGATATATATGGTTGTCTCGATAACCATCTCCTACTTGTCTTTCAATATCCTGATTAAAGATCACTAATTTAGCATGAATTCACTTATCTTCTCCTCTTTTCCTGGTGACTCCAGGCCCTTGGCTAGTGATTCTCAGCTCAGGATGACTCCCCCCCACCCCACCCCCCGGAGAGAACTGTCCGTCTTTTGTTGTACATGGTTATTTGTTTACCTGTTGATTTCTCCCTCTAGAGCATTTGTCAGTAAACTGTAGCTCACTCTGGTCACTGTCTAGTGGCACAGCTATGTTATGTCACATGTGTTTTATCCATAGCTACAAAACTGACTACTTACAACAGAGATCATCTATGGCTCCTGTCCCCCAAAGGCTGAAATATTTACTATAGGGCTGAGTAAGGGAAAGGCTTGCTGACCTTTACACTAGACGATAAATCTCCTGAGGGCAAGGGCACTTCTTATCTGTCTAATCCCAAACAAGTAGTATATTTGTCAGCAAAAGATAGGTATAGTCTGAGCAGTTTTCATGTGGAACTGAACCCAGAGCAGTGGGCTTTGCTTATGTTATGCCCAATCTTTCACACCCAGGGATGCTCAGGGCATGTTTTCTAAGGTTTCATACAGAACTTGGGGCCTCACTGCAAATCACAGAACAAACCTGCTCCAGTGGGAGGATTATCTTCACAATGGCTTACCTACTTCTATATTCCAAGTTAAGTGACAGCCAGAGGTCTCCTTCCATGTGCAAAGCAGACAGGCACTGAGGGTAATCTCCATTCCGTGTCCTTGTGTGGATATGATTCAGTCTTTCCTATTCATATCCTGGAAGTGTGTTCACATACCTCTGTAACCTAGAAACCATGTGGCATCAATTTCTTACTTGTTCCTTAGCACCTCAGCATCACAGCTGATGAGAAAAGAGAGGCACTCGGGACTGGGAATGAGAGAACTAAAGACAATAACTCACCTTCAGGGGATGATCTTCACAAGCGGAGCCAGGTATCCCAATGCACAGTAACCAAAGAATGCAATAAACTTCAGCTTTAATCACAAAAAGCTGTTAAAAAATACTGTTTTATTCAAAAGGAAGGAAAGAAATAAAACTTAGGTTCCTATGATATTTGTGATGATGTACATAAGGCAGGTTCTGGAGCATGATAGACACGTGCCCCCAAATTCTAGTGACAAATGCTGACTTTATTCCCACTCCATAGATGAGGAAATTGAGACTCACATTAGTTGCTGTGAATTCCCACAGCGAGTAAGTGACTGCTGTCTTTCAGAGCCTAGGGTGCCCTGTTTATATCACCCAGTGGAACTGCCAAGGAGTGACAAATACAGAAGTCTGAGCAGTAGAAGGAAGCTACAGTTAGGGAGACAGGAGACATACAGTTCAGGCTATCCAGAGGTTCTCTGCACACCTCCCAGCCTGAGTTTGGCAAGTTTAAACAGGATTCAGCTCAGCTGTGGGCAGCCTTGGAGACCCACTGGGAATATTACCATTAACTGTGGAATACTTATTATGCAAGGTGGCTGACGACACAGGAACATATGGAGCTCAGTAAATGCAAGATGCCTAGAACCGAAGCCAGGCAGAGGACAGCTGGGACTTCAGATATCCAGAAAATTTAAGACCTGACTTGGTGATGAAATGAAGCCATTGATACTCATTCTCTAATCAGGAGTCACACAGCAATTCAAGGGGCTGATTCTGAAAGTCACAGCTCTTAATAAATCACAGCCAGGAGGAGTCAAAGACCTGGCAGGTATCACTTTATCTATGAAATGTAGATTCCCTATTGTATTGTTATAATTTTGCCTCCAATCACATTGTCTCCAGAAAGCAGCTGCCAGGGTACTAAGAGATTGACTTGCAAAGATATCAAAGGATTCACAGTGCAAACTTGGGGGGGGGGGTTAGGTCAAATAAATACCAGTTCAGACTATATCACTGGCACTTCAAATGGGACAGTAACCCACCCCTTTGAAATGGCGTTAAGATTACTGCCTTCCACAATTGCCTGAAGATTAGCATGCGTATAAAATAAATGGCAGAACCACGATGAGCAAGTGCTCCATAAATAATGCATATTATTATCATTGTTCACCTTGTAGTATGATTTCTAGTTGTCACAAAGCTCTCTATCTAAAATTACTTATTTCTCATAAGGTCTGTAGGAGTGTACTTTCACAGTCGCCCACTTTTGACCTCAAACATGCCCATCTGTTGAACCGGCTATCAATTCAGGAGATCCAGCTCTCACACACAGACATGTTGCTACTCAATGGACTGTTGTTTCACCTTTTAATTCTGTGGTTTCAAGATAACTGGGCTCTCTACTCTTAGTTGTTTCTGCCTCTCGCTATTCTGAGCCATCTCACCTTGGTGGCTGACTAACTTCCATCAACCTAAACACTTTGAGCAGCTACACCTCATTGGGCCTGGATACTTCCTAAGTTCTCCAGTTTCTATGCCATTGGCTGACATTGCTTCCTCTGCCTTATTATACTGATGGCATTATTATTACCCTTTTTTCCCAGCCACAATTCTGCCATTGTCACCCTGTGCTTATCTACACTGTCTGAGCAGTAAGAGTGCACCCCCAACATCAGCCCATCACTGTCAGGGTGCACTCAGAAAACAGTGGTCAAGATGGCACATGTTAGCACATCTGCAGAAACACTTTGTCTGGCTGTACATCTTGTCCCTAGTTACTTATAAAGATTCCAAGAAAATGACAGAAGCCTGGATTAGAACAATTCCCATATTTCCTGACCTGGTCATACAGGACCTGGTCATAATGGAGTTACCTCTCCCTCTTGTTTACCTTGAGACCATTTCAGTGTGGAGACAGTTTTGTCTCTCAGTATTTGTAGAGCACAGTTGCCTTTATTTTCATTGGTTCCTCTATGATGCTAAAGTGCTTTATTAGTCAACTTCATTGACCTCCCACAAGCCTCAGTTGTTTTTAATCTTTCAGTTTACATCTGTGGCTCCAAGCTCATTCTTTTCTTGGCCCTTTTGATGAGTGAACAAAAGACATCAGCATAGCCCAGAAATTGGCCTTTAACCTAGATAGCTCATCACTGTGGAAAAGCGCTGAAGTCCCCTAAATAATTCAAGCATTGTTTCCCTGTAATCTGATGAGACAGATACCCTCCACCTTGCCCTGCCTTCATCTACCATTGACTCTGTTCTCCACCAACACAGATTCCTTCATCTGACCCCTGCTGCCAAGGCTGCATACTCCTGCCTCCCAATTAAACACTTTATCCCACCAGGAGAAGCCAAAATAACTGGACCCCTGCAAGGTAACAAGAAACACCATTATCATCAGGATGAATTTAAGCTATTTTCTGTACCTCCCCTTGCTTCCCTCTGAAGAATTATTTGTTAGAGTCTACATTTTGTCTTCTTATTTTTTCTCCTGGGGTTTCAGTTCTCTTGCTGGCCTATTCTCATTATGGGAAAGAAGAAAAGGGTGATAAGGCTGAGTAAATCTGCCTCAGTGAAAAATAAACAGAATTAACTTCCTGGGAAGGAAGCAAGCTATCAGTCATGCAGAATGGCCAGTGCAATGTGGCCAGAGGCTAATATTGTACTATGTAAACTAAAAGTTTCCAAATCTGCACGCTCAAACATCAAAGGCCTTGGAGTCCACATCCTTGGCCTTGAGACATGAAGACACTGCCCTGACCTTGGAAATGAATGAGTTGAAATTGTGTCTTGCGGAACAATTTACAATGTCAGTTCAAAACCTCGAGGAAAAGACTTAGGATTATTCAGAACTGGTTTCATATGGGTAAAACTGGTGGAAAGTCCTTTTGCATAGGGAGGCCCAAGTTAGGTTCTGAAGATATACCCCATACTCTTGACTCTAAATCAAAGTTCCATAGCTATCAGGAGCAATTATTACCCATTAAGAAAATGTAATCTGCAGACCAAGAGTCTTGGTCTTAAGAGAAAGCAGTATTGTAAATCTGTCAATTCCAATTAATCTCATCAGTTCTCCTTTCCATATTTGAAATTTATAGTGAAATAGAATCAGGGACTCAGATAAGAGTCATAGGGATACTTTTCACCATATAACTATAGACCAAGCTCTTCACAAATAATCTTGAATTATTTTTACCTTAAAGCATTACAAGAATAACTTCCTGTTCCTCAATATTGGTATCTGTCTATCTCATTCCAGATCAGAGCCCACATAGATTAGGGTGATCAGAGTGACCCAACTTGATTGACTTCGGGGTCCATTTCAGGAGTTGATAGAGGACACTTCTGGGTGTTTCTGAGTGAGTCCTGGAGGTGTGGCTTTGGGGTTTATGTCTGGCCCCTGACCCTGTCCTTTCTGGCACTCTTTCCATGTTCTTCTTTGTTCACCAGAGAGCAGGCAAACTTTGCTTAAATACCACCTTTTACTGTGATATTTCTGTCTTGTACTCAACTGACCATGAAGTGAACCTTCTTAAAATGTAAACCAAATTAAACTTCCTTTAAATTATGAGTGTCAGGTATTGTGTTCAGCAACAGGAAAGATAACTAATCCAAGAGAGAAAGCCAAAGCTGTACAAGAAGTTCTAGGCAGGGGCCAGGAAGTTAGCTCAGTGGTTCTGGCACCTGTCTTGCAAGCACAAGGGCCCGGGGTTCGATCCCCGGTAACCACATACAATACTAAGTGTGGAGACTCACACCCAGCAGCAATCAGCACCACATACCACAGTGCCAGGTGTGGTAGCTCACACCTGTAATCCCAGCACTCAGGAAGCAAAGGCAGGAGGATTGCTGTGATGTGAGTTGGAGGCTGAGCTCAGGGCCAACCTGAACTACAAAGCAAGGCCCTGTCAAAAAAAAAAAAAGTTCTAGGCAGAAGTTTCTAGGGAGGAGTATAGGACCTTCAACCTACTCCAGCAGCACAAAGAGAAGGCATGCATGCCAGAGAGGGAGCATGCAGTCATGCCATGAAGGAGCTGAAAACGAAAGGTAAGTAGAAAGCAAGAGATTATTGCATAGGTAGATTATTGTGTAGCCTGGTAGACAGAAAAGATCCAGGAGCCCCGACTGCAAGCACAGCCAGGGACCAATCAGTGACACTCCATCATTAAAGAAAACATTCTTGTCTTTCCCTGGGCTTCCATCCCCACGACTAATGCCTGCCCCAAAGCCAAATGAAGTGTTCATAATGTTATTTCTTGTTATTTCTAGTTATTTCTCAAAACTCCCAGAAACTTCTATCAAGCTTCAGTTCTTGATATTAATAATTCTTATTATTACCTTAAAAATTAGTCTTTGTTGAGTAAGAGCTGGGCATTATGTTAGGTACTTCAGCTAAAGTATGTTATCAGAACCAGACACTATGATGATGCCATTTAATAGCTGGGGAGCCACGCTGAAAGATAGTAATAAATGTAACGCACGTCATGAAGCTCTAAGTGGTAGTCACAGCCCAAATCTATCTGACCTCTAGTTGTGGAGATTAGGCCATGCTCTAGTTTTCTCAAAAATTATTTCAGGGTGAAAGTCTGCTTATTCTGTTGAAAAATAGATTCATGGTCCAGACAGAACACTTAAGAAAAATAGTGTATTTTATCACCTTTATATGTGAATGTCAATTACAGTAATAGGGATGCTAGTGGTCTAGAAAACATAGTTTGAAATATTCTGCCAGTAGGAACACCATCTCTCTGAAGCTAGGCTGTCAAGAAACAGGTAGTTAGGTAGAGTCCGAGTTTATTTGGAACATTCTCCAAGTGAATGGGGTGAATGTGGTGGCAATGAGAGAAACAACCATTTATCACATCTCTGCTCTGTACAGGTGATATTTTATAAATACTAACATATGTGATTTTCACAATTATTGCATCTCAATAATATCCTGATTTCATAAATGAGGAACTTGAGGTTGGCTCAAAGACTTAAGTAGCCAGCCGTGCCTCAGAGCTAATCAATAAAAGAGCCTATATGTCAAGCACTCTTTTGTCCTTCTTTGAGGCTGTCTCCCGCCCAGTGTCCCACTGCTTCCTGAGGGGATCTCTTTAATGCTGGTAAAGGTTCTGGAGAGATGAAGCTATGTTCCAGAGAAAGACAGTGCCATCTAACAAAATTCACACACGAAGGCTGCCTGCTTTTGGGGAGTCACAAGAGTGGAAAATGTGGGCATCCAGAGAGCCACCTAAGGTCAGAAAAGAGACCAAAAATTTCCCCATATATCCACATAACTGTGTCTAGCCTCTGGTTTGTTCTTGATGGCTTTAATAAGCAATAAACTATCCCAAATAAGAATAGTTTTATGAAAGTTGATACTCTGTGGACATCAGGAAATCATTTCAAGTACTCTGAATCTTAGGATGCATTTTTTGGACAAAGTTTTTAGTGTAATTACAAAATATAATTATAAACTTCTGTCAGAGAATGCATTAAGCAAGCCACTAATGACATAACTTCTATTTGTCATTCCTGGTCTCTTTCCCTGCTTTTCTCCTTGTGACTTATAATCTCCACAGAACATTTTAATTGCAGTCATCTCTGAATCCATGTGAGATTGGTTTTAGAAACTTCCTGCAAATACACAAAATCCATGGCCTTTATCTAAAATGGTGTAATATTTGCATGTAACTCACATACATCCTTCTATATATACTTGCAGTAATTTCCAGAATTCAGTTAATACCTAATATAATGTAAATAGACATTATCCTGTATTGTCCAGAGAATAATACAAGAAAAGTCTGTGCATGTTTAGTACAGTTGTAATATTATATTCTAAGTATCTTTGATCCTTAATTAAATCCACAGGATGAAGAATTCATAGCTATGGAGAGCCAACAGTACTTAGTGCTTATTATAGTTCTAAAATTGTCCTCTGCAGACCACTGGATGGTTGGATCTCAGCACCTGTGATAAGCTCTGTGTCACACTCTATAAACACCCACGAATGTTTGTAAGAAACTGGCCCAGAGTCAGGTACTAAGGAGGGATATTCATTTGAGTCTAACTTGGAAAAGATAAATTGCTCCTATCATTTGCAAAATAGAAACTGACCACAGACAGATGATTGGAGACCTGGAAGGTCAGCGAAGATTCAGACACAACCGAGAGGAGCAACAGCAGGAAGTCATTGCCTTTCCCAGGAGGCAGGGACAAAGGTGAGGAGACAGAGTTCAGGGGCATAGGGGCCAGACAGGGGTGAGCCACAGGGAGCCTGCTCATTGGAATCTGGAACCTCTGCTACAAACACCAAAGAGACACAGAAAGGACTGGAGACACATCTTGACCACTTCTTTCCTCCCCACTTTCGAGACCTCCCTGAAACCAGAAGAACTCGAGTACTACAGAATCCAGAGAGAAAAGTCTACTTTTGTTGTTTATTTTCTGAAACTTTTCTTTATGCCCCAATATCCTTTTCCTTGAAAACTAGAGGTTTCTAGCACCAAGAGTTTTCATTTAAATAATTCTTCCTTGGATAGAGGTAAACCATAAAGACAAAATGTTTTGTTCATGCTCAGTTCTTAGCCAAAGGATGAAGACTTGGCCTGGACTTCTTGAAAGAAGACAGGTGCCTTAGCCTATTAGTTGTGAAGACCACAGAACTAGAAATGAGGGTCACACTGCAGCAATGACTAAATCTGCCACACTGCTTTTATCCCAAGAAAGCTAACATTGTAGCACCGGGTCTATTACAGTCTACTCTTTTCCTTCTATCAGTAGTTCTAATAGCTATCAAGGATAAAGAATTTCCTGTGTAAATTTCACACTGTGGCTCATGCATTACTATCATTTATAAGTTACTATGAGAAAACTAAAGTTCTGAGATGTTCAGTCACTTTGCAAGTCCTGAGAGCTGGTAAAGATTAAACCAGGCTACATCTGAACTCATCCTTGCTTCCTCCAAAATGAAGCCACTACACTGTACTGCTTCACCATCTCTGAGTTATTTGAATCATGCACCTCACAAAGGGAGGCTGATTCACCCCGACCTTTCCTACTTTCTCAAAGTGGCTGGAATTCTCGGCGTAGATACTACGAGGGAGAATGTTTTGAAAACTCTGAAGACTCTCCTTTTAGATGGTGCAGTATTATCCCCATTCCTACTTCGGAGGCAGGCGCTGTCTGGTTCCTAAGTCCCTCCATGTGGAGCTGCACTGCTATTTTGGGCTCGCCAAGCTGTTTTCATTTTTCACCAGAATGTGTGCTCCATTTGGGTGATGGTAACAGATGTGACAATGGGAACAAAACTCCTACCAGCCGCACTCTAACCCAAACATCCCGGGAGCCGTTTCCAGCTCTCATCTCCTCACTCCTGCTCCTAGGCAGGGAAATGTGAGAACACAGCCCTCTGCCCCGCTGTCTTTTGCTAACCTCGATGTTTTCTGATAAGCATTTGCAACCATCGTTTCTCCTTTCCACAGCTTTGAGCTCTGATGTGTTGTCCATATTATATGAATAGAGGTCTGCAGGGAAGGAGGGACTTAAGGGACATTAAGAAATAATTGTAAGAAAATGTTTTGACATTATGTTAATGCCTGTCAGTGTATTATCTCCAATTCACTTGCCAAAATTACATTGTAATTCAAAAAAATGCAGTGAAATAGATTTGTTGAGATGTGAATAACAAAGAAATGGAAAGCAGAGTCCTAAAAGGAGCCTAAGCTTCCTGTTTAACCCTTTTGCATTCTCCTGGCAGAAGAAAGAAAGAAAGAGAGAGAGAGAGAGAGACAGACAGACAGACAGACAGATTTGGACCATGAAGACCTTAAAAAAATAGAATCACCATTCCCAAGAAAACAATAGGTCTTTGTCTACACACAAACACAAAGTACTGAAATTTAAAAGTCTACATTTAAGTCTATGTCAAAATGATTCCAAAATTTGGGATGTTTGTCATTATGTGGACAAGTTATTTAGACATTTGATAAATGCTCAATTTTCCTCTAAGATTTTGTTGTCTTGCCTGAGATCCGGCTCTTTACTTCCAGTGCCTTGTCTGATGTTTCTGCTTGGATGCTTGGCCATCACCTCACAATCAAACCAAACCGTTCGCATTTCCTTCAGCACTAATTCTCGCATTGGTTTCGTGGGCAATGACATTTTCTCAGGCTCTGACACTAGGAACTTTAGAGTCTTTCTTGACCCTTTAGGTTTCATACTACCCTCTCCATCCAGGGACTAAAATTATTTTTCAGTGGTCTTTACAAAGTAAAGATGACAACAAGAACATTCCTTTTCCACACTCTTCCCACAAGACAAGCTCCCACTCTTGGTACTGTTCAGTTATCTTTAGCCCTCAAAGGATTTCTGCAGGATGGATAATGTTACTACATTCGAAAGACAAGAAAAGTGACATTTAGGGTGGCAACGGGCTCAGTTTCTCCTATGGTAAGTGACTGCATCAGAGATTTAATTTCAGGTCTATCTGCTCCAAAGCCAGGCAGATATTACAGTGTCAGCCTCCTAGAAGCCAGTATGAAGAGCCAGTGAGTATCACAGAGACATTAGCGATCCTCAGGAGGAACTTACTCATGCTGTTGCTGGCTGAGCTTCCTTTGATGCCCACTCCCCCTGCCAGCCTTGAGCTCAACACCAGTGCCATCTTCCCACTCCCTGACACACTGCTCAGACCCACAGCTGTGCCTGGTTCTCACACAACCTTGGACTCAACCCCTGTCCTCTCCCCGACATGCACTTGGTTTAATGATCTTAAATCACTGTCCAGGTATGAGAAAGATTATGGCCCACACTAGTTTACAACTCTGGACTGGCTCTTCACCCCACCTTGGGAAAAGCTCCAAGGGCCTCCTTGCATGCCTTGTGTGTGTGGCATGATTCATGCCCACCACTGTCATTCTGTTAGATCTCTTAACTCCAAGAAAGCAGCTGTACTTCCAGGGCCCAAACCAGCCTCTCTAAATTGCTTTCTTAAAAATACTTTTTGGAGGATTTTATTTTGGGAGTTTTTGTTGTTGTTGTTGTTTTGTTTCATTTTGTTACTCGGGCTGGCCTTGAACTTATAATCTGCCTTGGCTCCTTGAGTAGTGGTTCCACTGACTTTTTCAAAAAAATCATTTCTATTTTAACTGTACATGTTTATGTCTAGCTATATGCAATGGAATTTTTTACAACTGTAAAAATTGATATCCTCCAATTTGTGGCAAAAAAGGTGGAACTGGAGGACATTACATTCAGTGAAATTAGACACAGAAAGATACCTTCTGCACGTTCTTTCTTATAGGCAGAAGCTTGTGCTTTCTCATGGCATGACGGCCTCTTGGCTTCTGCTCCAGGCTTCCACCTTACTAGGTCCAAATTCAAATAACTTCCCCTCCAGGAGGCGTTCAGCACTGCTCTAGCCCATGCTGTAGCATTGTCCCTCTCCTGGGGCTTCTTATCTGCCTCAGACACTTGGCATTAATCGCACCCTCCCTAGTGCAACTTTCTTTTTTTTTTTTTTTCAGGTTTTTTGAGACAGGGTCTCGCTTTGTGGTTCAGGCTGGCCCTGAACTCAGCCTCGAACTCACATCACAGCAATCCTCCTGCCTCTGCCTCCAGAGTGCTGGGATTACAGGCATGAGCCACCACACCCGGCACTGTGATATGTGGTACTGGGCGTGAGTCTCCACGCCCAGTATGGTATATGGTTTCCGGGGATCGAACCTGGGTCCTTGCGCTTGCAAGACAGGCGCCGGAACTACTGAGCTAAATCCCCGGCCCCCTAGTACAACTTTCACTCTGAGTCAATGTCCTCTCATGGAAGAAGCACATTCTTTGTGATGCTGGGCTGCCATTGGAATCGAGGGTATTCCCTTTATTACTAGTTTGACTTGTTGCATTACTCATGTGTATACGTCCAGGATAGTTAGTAGTGGCTTTTAGTAATAGCCTTCACTGACCAAACACTGGTTGTGTGGTGAAGCGCCTTAAATGCAAAATTCCTTGGATAAGCGATTATATTATTCCCACATTAAAAAGAAATAAATATTTTCAGGAAAGATAAGTAATTTGATAATTTTGTAGTCTAATAGCTGAGAAGAGTAAACTAAGGTTATTCCAGCCATTCAGCCACTCCCTTTCCCAGCCTGCCCATTCCTTTCGTCTCCAGCAGGGGGCGTGAGGAAACGTGAGCAACACACAGGCTATCCAACAGGCTTTCAGAGTTCACCCCCACGAGATGCTCAGACTTCAGATTTGGGAACACCTGAAACATCGGAGTCCAGTCCCTCTAAGCTGAAGATATAGAAGCTGAGGATCGGACAGAAGAAGCCAGCAAACCGGACACACCCAGCTAATGAGAGACAGTGCTTCCTCACTCCCAACGAAAACTCTTAAGTAGCCGGCAGTTTCTCGTATCCTCAACTGAAACCGAGGCAGCGCCTTATACAGGGAGAGATGTTCTTCCATCCATTTCAACTCTGTTTTCATTTAATTTCATGAGGCAAGATAAATAGGAACACCCACTTGGCCTTTTGGGAGACCTTTGTTGCTCCATTTACCTCTACCTGTGCTCTCGCAGCCCCATGCAACTCTGTGATATAGAGCTCTAATCATCCGCATCCCCATCTTCTGCCCATTTCTCCTCCTCCTCGGTGCCTCTAATCAGCTCCACTGCCCTTCACTGGCCTTTCACCCTTTCATTTATATCCTTGTTGAGATAAGACAGCTGGCTGGGGCTGCTGTATTCAAAGAGAAGATGTGTCACTGATTTATAGGGTGGTGTGATAATGTTTCCACATCTCAGTCTCCACCTTCTTCACACAGTCATGGGTCTTATCCGCTGTGTTGACGACCACAGGAGAGAACATCTGTCTTCCCTGAGCTGCCCATAATAACAATGTTTTCTTTCTTTTTGTCTGTCTTTCTTTCATCTGTCTGTCTTTCTTTCTGACTATCTGTCTTTCTTTCTGTTTCCTTCTTTCTTTCTCTTTCTTTTTTTCCTTCCTTCCTTTCATTCCTTCCTTCCTTCTTTCTCCCTCTCTTTTTTAACATATTTGACACCGTTAACTCAGAGGTCATTGGTGTGTGCATAGTTGCGTGGACTTTAAATCACTGCCTTCCAAGGAGCTTCCCAGACCCTTCTGTGCCACGCAGATAACTGCCTGCTGGGAAAGTCCTTAGAATAGCTCTGGTCCCCACAGCACTTGAACCCCAATTTGAAGGTGTTTGACAGGAGAGGACACTCTGCCATCCAAGAAGCCCCTGAGTTTTCAGGGATCAATGTCAGCTTTCCAAGATGAGCATGCATTGATTTGATGAGCAGTAAAGATATAGGCATGAAAAGACCTATTTCATTTCAAGGGTCTAATTTCTGCCACTGAGATCAGGTCAACACAGTGGTAACAGGAGATTCCTCAAGTATATTCAACTGAGGCCTAATGTGGATGATTATATTCTCTGGCGTTTCAGCAAAAACTCAAGTGTGTTGCTAGTATGATAATTTGTCTGTGGTCCACATACCTCTCATTGAGTATGTATTGGTTAATGCTGTACAGAGAAACAGCCAACAGAAGGTAGAGAAAGTTACTTTAAACACTTGCTGGGATTTGCAAGTCCAAGATGCATTGGACAGGCTGGTACACAGGAAATCTAAGGCTAAGGCTACATGTGGAAGTAAATTTTTCCAATCATTTATCAGAGAAAACTGATTTGCTTATAAGATCTTTCAGCTGGTTGCATGAGAACATGTACATTACTGAGCATAATTGTTTTTTTACCTACTGTCAACCAAGTGTGAGTATTGACCACACTTGCAAAATATCCTACAGTAACACTTGACTTAGGTTTAGATAGAATAACTGGTCAAGCAGACAGAAAAAAGTAACCAACATAGAACCAAAACATAAAGCTCTATAAGAGGGCCTCCTTAAAAATCAGCACTGGCCCAATTGAGAATCTTTCCAATACTTCAGGCATTCATCCCAGCCCTGAGCTCATGAGTGCATCAAGCCAAGTGCTGAGGCACATGTAGTATTATTACCTGTCAATCACAAGACTGGTTCTGGTGCCGCAAACTCCTCCCTCATCTCATACACATTGAATTTAGATACCTAAAATGACTACAACCTTAAATGTTTATATTTTACATGTAGAACTACTTTAAGGGGATTTGTTTTCCCACATGACACTCAGAAACATATCTGTCTTTAGTTGACGGTATCCTTCATTTAACTGTTAACTCTTCTTCTAAGAGATCCAGCAGGCACTGATGATAGGGATGCATAAAATAAAAAAGCAACGTGTGAATGTATAGGGAAGGCTGTGAAATGGAGCAGGGCTACAACACTCTGATGAATCCAAACTACTTGGAACAGGATACGAAGGGGCTCAGGATTAAGGATTCAAAGAACCAGAGCAAAATTTTGCATATTTCCATTAATTTCTGTGACCTTAACACTTTATTTAACCTGAGTCTAACTTTCCCAGAACATTCAAATAAATATGAACTCTTCCTAAGTGTGAGAAGATAACACTGTATGTTGAGCAAATAAATGATTTCTTCTTCTGAAGAATATTTAGACTGAATTTCCCAGTCTCCTTCAATCAATTCATGGGCACATAATGGGTAGTTTGTGCCTGTAAAGAGTGGGTGGTCCATGTTTCCTCACTGTACAGCAGACAACCTCAAATCTTAGCAATGGAAAACAATAACATCCACTCACTCTGGCATGAGTCTACTCTTGGGCAAGGCTGAAGGGGACAGATTGTCTCTTTTTTTTAATTTTTTTAAAAAATTTTTAATCTTTATTGGTACATTACATAAATGCATCAT
The DNA here is from genome assembly GCA_004026965.1 of Petromus typicus. Taxonomy (NCBI): domain Eukaryota; kingdom Metazoa; phylum Chordata; class Mammalia; order Rodentia; family Petromuridae; genus Petromus; species Petromus typicus. The sequence continues at coordinate 14,328 of PVIR01014642.1, forward strand.
GATTGCACTCCATAATGGGATTTGTACCAGTATAAGACACAACTTAATTCTCATTTTTTCCCATAGCCCTACCAACCATACCACCCCCCCGTATACATAAAATTTGTTTCCTTACTTTTTTTGTGACAATCTCATCATTTTTCCCCCTTCATCCTATTTTACATTGAGCATTTTCTATTTCACAATATATAACATACAATGCTAGGACTCATTTACATCTTTATTTTCTCATACCAGAGAAAAGATGTGATATGTACCTATCTGTGCCCTATTTATTTCACTTATGAGGATGTCCTCAAGGTATGTCCATTTAAGTAGAAATGATTCAAACTTATCATTTTTTTGGCAGAGTAATACTCCATTCTGTAGAAGAACCACAGCTTTTTTATCCAGTCTCCAGCTGATGGACACTTGGGTTGTTTCCAATATATAGCAATCACAAATTGGGCTGCTATAAACATGGGTGCACATATGTCACTGTGATAAGAGTCTTTTAATTCTTTTGTGTATATACCTAGCAGGGCAATGGCCGGGTCAAATGGGACCTCCAATCCTAGCTTTTTGAGGAATCTCCAAACTGATCTCCACAGGGGTTGTACAAGTCTACAGTCCCACCAACAGTGGAGAAGGGTTCTTTCTTCTCCGCAGCCTCGCCAACATTTGCCGTTGGCTGAACCTGAAATGGCAGCCATTCTATGTGGAGTGAGATGAAATCTCAATGTTGTTTTCATCTATAACTCTCGAATGACTAATGATGTTGAGCATTTCTTCATATGTTTCTTAGCTGCTCTTACTTCTTCCTCTGAAAAGTATCTGTTCATTTCAGATGCCCATTTTTGAATTGTGTCATTAAATTTGGGTGGGCTGATTTTTTGAACTTTTTATATATTCTAGATAGTAGCCCTTTGTCTGAGGAACAGCTGGTAAAATTTTTTTCCCACATTGTTGGTTGGCTGTTTGCACTGTTGGTGGTTTCCTTTGCTGTGTAGAAGCTTTTTAAAAGAATGAAGTCCCATTTGTTTATTTCCTCAGCCAATTCCTGTGCTATAGAAGTTTTGTTCATGAACTCTTTCCCTAAGCCAATGTCTTCGAGAGTTTTACCTAACCTGTTTTGCAGAAGGTTTAGAGTGTCTGTTTTAATATTTAGGTCTCTTATCCACTTTGATTTTAGCTTGGTACATGGTGAAAGGATTAGATCTAGTTTTAGTCTTTGGCAAGTTAAAGCCCAGTTTTTCCAGAACCATTTATTAAAGAGGCTATCTTTCCTCCATTGAGGATTTTTGGCTCCTTTGTCAAAGATGAGGTGGCTCAGTGTATCTGGAGTAGTTTCTGGATCTTCTAGTCTACTCCATTGATCCTCGGGTCTGTTACTTTGCCAGTACCATATAGCTTTTATCACGGTGGCTTTATAGTATAATTTCAGGTTCAGAGTTGTTAACCCCCCCCCCACCACCATGTCCCTGTTGCTTAGAATTGCTTTGGCTATTCTAGGTCTTTTGTGATTCCAGATGAAAGTTTGAATTTTTTTCTCTAGATCTGTGAAATATACTGTTGTAATTTCAATTGGGATTGCATTCAATGTGCAGAGTAGTTTTGGGAGTATAGTCATTTTGACAATATCTCGGTTCTTCCTACCCAGGAGCAAGGTATGTCTTTCCATTTTTTGATATCATCTTCTTTCTCCTTTTTCAGAATGCTATAGTTTTTAGAGTAAAGGTCTTTCACCTCCTATGTTAGATTGATTCCTAGGTATTTTATTTTATTGGGTGCTATCGTGAAAGGGACTGACTCTCCAATTTCTATCTCAGTGGGTCTACTGTTTGTGTATACGAAGGCTATTGATTTTTGAACGTTAACCTTGTAACCAGCTACGCGGCTAAAACTGGTGATTAGGTCCATCAGTTTTTTAATTGAGTTTTTAGGATCCTCTAGATAGAGTATCATGTCGTCAGCAAATAATGGCAATTTAACTTCTTCTTTTCCAATCTTTATTCCTTTTATTTCTTTCTCTTGCCTAATTGCTATGGCTAATATTTCCAGAACTATATTGAACAGAAGTGGTGAGACAGGACATCCTTGTCTTGTTCCTGATCTTAGTGTGAAAGGTTTTAATTTTTGACCATTTAGTATGATACTGGCTGAAGGTTTCTCATAGATAGCTTTTATTAGTTTGAGATACAGACCATCTATTCCGATCTTCTATAGAGTTTTGAACATAAATGGGTGTTGTACTTTGTCAAACGCTTTTTTTCTGCATCAATTGAGATGACCATATGATTTTTGTCCTTAAGCCTTTTAATATAGTGTACAGCATTGATTGATTTACATATGTTGAACCATCCTTGCATCCCTGGGATGAATCCAACTTGGTCAGGGTGTATAATCTTTTTGATAATTCTCTGTATTCTGTTTGCCAGGATCTTATTGAGGATTTTTACATTGATATTCATTAGAGATATTGGCCTGTAGTTCTCTTTTTTGGTTGGGTCTTTCTCTGCTTTTGGAATCAGGGTAATGGTTGCTTCCAGGAATGAGTTTGGGAGTACTGCTTCCCTTTCAATTTCACTGAAGATTTTCAGAAGTAGAGGCACTAACTCTTCTTTAAAAGTTTTATAGAATTCAGCAGTAAAACCGTCAGGTCCAGGGCTTTTCTTTGTTGGCAAGTTTTAATTACATTTTCAATTTCACAGATTGTTATTGGGGCATTTAGCATTTCTATATCCTCTTTACTCACCTTTGGGAGTTTGTATGTGTCTGGAAATCTATCCATTTCTTCTACATTTTCCATTTTATTGAAGTATAAATTTTCAAAGTATGTGGTTATTATCCTCTGGACTTCCTTTGGGTCGGTAGTAATTTCTCCATTCTCATTCCTAATAGCATAGATATGTGCCTTTTCCTTCCTTTGTTTAATGAGGTTGGCTAAGGGTCTATCAATTTTGTTTATCCTCTCAAAGAACCAATTTTTTGATTCACTGATTTTTTTGAACTGTTCTCTTGGTTTCTATTGCATTAATTTCTGCCCTGATCCTCATAATTTCTTGCCTAGTGTGAGCTTTGATTTTGTTTTGCTCCTCTCTTTCTAGTCGCTTGAGGTTCAGCATTAAATTGTTTATTTGAGCTTGCTCCGTTTTCTGGATGTAGGCTTTCACTGCTATGAATTTTTCTCGTAGAACTGCTTTCATTGTGTCCCATAAATTTCTATATGTTGTACTGGGGTTGTCATTTAGTTGTAAGAACTGTTCAATTTCTTCTCTAATTTCTTCTGTTATCCATTGGTTGGTCAGTAGAATGTTGTTCAGTTTGCATGTGTTTCTGAAGATCCTGGACTTTCCTTTGCTATTCAGCTCCAATTTTAGGGCACTATGGTCCAACAGTATACAAGGGATAACTTCAATCACTTTATATTTGCTTAAACCTGTTCTATGACTGATCACATGGTCTGTTTTGGAGAATGATCCATTAGCAGCTGAGAAGAATGTAAATTCTGACTTTGTGGGGTGAAATACTCTGTAGGCATCTATTAAGTTCATTTGCTGAAGAGTCTGGTTGAGCTCAAGGATTTCCTTAGTGACTTTTTGTCCAGTCGATCTGTCTCTTTGTGACAGTGAGGTATTGAGGTCCCCAACTATTATTGTATTGGAGTTTATCTGGTTTTTCAATTCCATTAATATTTGTTTTATATAGTTGGGTGCATTAGAATTTGAAGCATAGATATTTAAGATTGTGATTTCTGTCTCTTGGAATTTTCCCTGGACTAAAAGATAGTGTCCATCTTTATCTCTCTTTATCAGTTTTGGCTTGAAGTCTATTTTGTCTGCAAATAAAATCGCCACTCCTGTTTTCTTGCTGTTTCCTGTTGCATGGAGTATTGTTATCCATCCCTTTACTTTTAGTCTGTGGGATTTTTCTGAATTAGGTGTGTTTCTTGTATGCAGCAGATTGTAGGATATTACTCTTTGATCCACTCTGCCAGTTTGTATCTCTTAATTGGCGCGTTGAGTCCATTGACATTAATCGTTATGACTGATATAGGTAAATTTAGTGCTGCCATGTTTTCCTATTCTTGGCTATGTTATTCTACTTTTGCCTTTCCCCATCAGTTTCTTGTTTGGTCCCATGGGTTGACTCGGTTAGGTCTCATGGATTTGTAACTTTCCTTATTATTCTCCAAGATATTCTTTAAAATGTTTTGGAGCACAGGTTTCATATTTGTGAATTTTTTTCAGGTGTTCTTTGTCATGAAAGTATTTTATTTCCCCATCAACTTTGAAGGATACTTTTGCAGGATACATTAGTCTCAGTTGGAAGTTGTTTTCCTTTAGAGCTTGGAAGACTTCACTCCAGACCCTTCTTGCATTGAGTGTTTGAGTTGAGAAGTCCGCTGTGATCCTGATGGGTTTCCCTTGGACGGCAACTGTTTTCTTTTCTCTGGCTGCTTTCAGTATTTCATCCTTTTTTTTTTTTTTAATATCTGGGACTTTTATGATGATATGCCTAGGTGTAAATTTTTTCATGTCATGGGCATGTGGCGTTCTGTATGCTTCATATATTTGTATGTCCAATTCTTTACCTTTGTCTGTGAAGTTTTCTGCCATTATCTGTGTGAATAGCTTTTTGATGTCTTTAGCATTGTCTCCTGCTTCCTCAGTGACTCCAATCGATCTTATGTTATTCTTCTTTGAATTATCTAGAAGCTGTTGGATTGATTTTTCATTATCGCTTGCTTTTTTCCATAGATTATGCCTTTCCAGGTCATTGCTTGAGATCCTGTCTTCTAGGTCTGAAATTCAGTCTTCTGCCAAATTCATTCTATTGTGAATGAATTTTCATTTTCTTTCTTAATTTCTCGGGCTTCTGCTTGTAGGTGTTTAAAAGGTTCCATTGCTTTTGCTATCTTGGATTCTATCAACTCCATGATTTCCTCTTTAGCTTTATTAATCATCATGTTGACAGTGTCCACTATCTCTGCTTTCATCTCAGAGATCAGTTCTGATTTCCATTTTACTAGATCTGCTTGGGTTACCATTTCCAATGGCCCTGGAGACTGGGCTTCAAACTTCTCTATTTCCCTTCCCTCTGTGTTACCTTGAGGTGAGGATCTTTGTATCTGAGACTTTGAATGTTTCCTCATCCCTAACCTGCCTTGTTTTTTGGTGCTGTTTGTTGCAAGTCACTTTCCTTTAATAGTTAGGAACCTTAAAATAGCAGTGTTACCTGGGTTGTTCTTTGCAGTCTGTATTGGGACCTAAAGAAAAACCCCTGGTTTTGGCACACCATATGAGGCACTCAATCAATACAGTCAGAACACCTTCTCCCATCTGCTGTAGAAGCAGGAAGGCTCTAGCTCCTGAACTGCTACAATGGCACTGCCTGAGGTTCCAATTGGCCTGCCTGCTCACCAATACAGAGTCTCTGGGCTCACTTGTGCAGTCGGCCTGGAGGCCAGTAAGCTGTAGGCCCTGTGCAGCTGCAATGGGAGGGGCTGATGTTCCAACAGGCCCACCTACTCACCAATACAAGGTGACTGGATGTGCTTCTGCTGTTGCCGTGGAGAAAGTCAGACTCTGACCTGCTAACCTTGGTCCCTGGGCACTCTTCTGGCATGGGCCTGGAGGCCAGTAAGCTCCGACTCTGGTACAGATTCAGTGGCGCATTTGCCATTTCCTGAGCTGCCTGCTGCTAACCTCAGTCCCTAGGTGCTCTTCTGGCATTGGCCTGGAGGCCAGTAAGCTCTAACCCTGGTGCAGATTTGGTGATTCAGTGGCGCATTCGCCGTTTCCCGAGCTGCCCATTGATAAACTCAGTCTCTGGGTGCTCTTCCAGCATTGGCCTGGAGGCCAGTAAGCCAGTTTGTCTCTTTTTCATGTGTCGTCTGCTAGGACAGCTTGACTAGGGCTGGTAAGATGGTGCTGGTTGTCAACTAGGATTTAGCTGGAACCGGCAGTGGGGGAGGGGGAGCTTTGCTTTTCTCCACAAAATATTCTCTGTTCGGTGATGAGCTTCCTTAAACCATGATGGTAGGATGGTAGGATTCCAAGAGAAACTCTACTAAGAGATGAGAAAGGAAGCTGCTTGTCTCTCTTAATCTGAACCCACCCACTAGCACAGTGCTACTTCAACTATATTCTGTTGGTCACAGAAGTCACAGAGTCCCTCTCTCTTCCCCATATGAATGTGAATACAGGAGAGAAACCATGATCTCCATGGGAAGAGGATCAATGAATTTTTGGCTTTGATTCATCCACCTCAGTGCTCGAATGAAATTTATTACTTCATCCACAATGATGATGAAGATGAGTACTTAATCTGAAAACTGAAAACCAGACCCTATCTGTGAACCAACAAAATTTGAGGGAGCAAACACCAGGCAACAAATGATAGTGATCCCTAAGAGTGAGTAAACATAGTTATGAGCTCTAGAGTTGCCAAGTTTACTGCCTGAGGAATTTTCAAGACCACAGCATGGAGAAGGGAAACAAGGAAGAGTTAACTGCTGACTATTAGCAGAGGGGACTGAGTTCTGTATCTACAGAAAACTAAAGTTACCAGAGAGTGAGGAAAAATATGGAGCAGGAAAGGGCTGCAGATAATGCTCCATTAAACATGTCATTGAATTCTGGTCAGGGTGTGGGTATGCAAAGAGTGAAAACAGTGACTTATTCCCAGAAAAAAAAGTCTGAAAGGACTGGAGAGAATGAAGCTAGAACTCTCAGAGGACCAGGAATCATGACAGCTCCCAAAGTCTGAGTGAAAAATCTCATAATTCAAAGGGAAAAGAAGAACTGAGAAATGTGAAATGTGATCAAATATTTAATGTTTAATTATCTTTAAATTTTATTACAGTAGAAAATACTGCCATGTATGTTCCCTCATCCCTTCATTCTTACCACTTTCTGAAGCAGTTCTAGAAGTCCTGTTTTGTGAGTGTCTTTAGTTGTGCTGCCATGGCTATGTTGATGTTCTGAATTAATCAAAAAGATTAACATTTCAAGGTCATTTTTACTTTGTGGAAGAGCCAGATATTGCATGGTGCCAGTTCCATGTGATACTAAAATGGATGAAGCCACATCATAATGTTTTTATGAGTTTGCCTTTTTGTTGAATGGCTCTTGGCAGTAGCATTCACCACATTTGTGATTACACCTAGTAAAGATATTCATGAAGGCGGATTTCAATAACTACTTTAAATAGTGGCAAGAAATACAGGACAGTTGTGTTTGAAGCATGGGAGAGTCATTTGAGAAATACTTTAATATCACTGTCTTCTACTGTAATATGTATATTTTAATTTTGATATCAACCATATATTTCAACTATATCTTGTTTATGTCATGGGTAAAACTATCTCTAGACTAAATAGAACTGTGTCTCTTACCAACAAAACTTTTAAGAAAGGATAAATGTATGTCTATGTAATATCCTAGGACAAAGTCTGAAACTAGTTATAAAAATGCAAAAATATCCAGTACTCAACAAGGTCATGATTTCAACAAGATGTAGTATACATCTGAAATTACCAGCCATGTAAGTAAGCAGGGGCATACAATTCATAATGAGGAGAAATTCTAAATTCAATCAACAAAATGATCCTAAGTTGGTATGGATCATAGAATTAATAGTCAAGGATATATTGAAACAGATATAAAGATTTCATTCCATATTTTCAAGATACTACTGATACAAAAGTTTGAACATGGCAATTAAAGATATGTCAAGTTTATAAAATACTAAATTTAAACTTCTAGCAATGAAAGCACAATGCTTGAAATTTTGAAAATCTGCTGGGTGGGATTAATGACAGGTTATATGAGCTCTAAGAAGAAAGTACTAAGTAAAATTAAAGGCATCGCAATCAAAGCTACTCACAATAAAACACAGAAGTAGAAGAACCAAAAGGATAAAACTGAATAGAGCATCAATGCACTGGAAGACAACTTCCCACAGCCAAAGCTGATGAAAACAATAAACTCTTATATCCAAGAAGCTCAATGAACCCAAAACACAATAAAGATAAAGAAAATCACTCTAAAGCACATCACAATCAAATTGCTTGAAACTAGTGATAAAAAGAATATCTTAAAATTAGCCAGAGAAAATACACATTATGTACAAAATGGAAAAACCAAGCATGATGGTAGTTTTTTCCCTGGAATCTACTAGCAGACGCTGATGTAATACCTTCCAATTACAACAGAATCTGTATTACATAGATATTCTTCTCATCATGTTCATTTCCTAGGGTTGCCATTAAATGTTACCACAATCTAGATTAGAATAGCCGTCCTGAAGGTTCTGAGGGATGATCTTTTCCAGATTTCCCCTGATGTTGGTGGCTCACGGTGATTTCTTGTGTTCCTTAACCTGTGGCTGCATCACATCACTCCAGTCTCTTCCTCTGATTTCACATAACTTTCTTCCTTAGTCCTTCAAACCACTCTCCCATCAGAAAACCAATCACTGGCTTTAATCCCTAGCCTAATCCAATATAGCCTCAGTAAGTTACATGTTAATGTATCTGCAGAGATATCATTTCCAAATAAGGTCACACACACAGACACAAACAGCACACACACACACACACACACACACACACACACACACACACACACACACACGATCAGGATTGAAACAGAAAGTGCAGGGCCAGGTAGGGCAGTACAATTTAACCCATTATGTTTTTTCTGATTTCCCAGTGGATTAGGGCAGTAGTACATTTTAAGGTCTTGAGAAGACCAAGACCTTAAAGATCTGGAGACCAGATCCCTGAATAACTATGCAGAAGGCCACTCTCAAACCATGTGACTGAACTGTGACATCCATGAGAACATAGAGCCCTTATATGTGAAGCCAGATAATATAATGAGCACTATGGCAAGCCACCCTTATAGGGATGGGGACCATATTTATAAAGGCTCTCACACACTCTAGGTATACATGAGTGGGATTATTAGGTGGGTCAGTGGCTTTCCAATCACTAAGACAAAATACACAACCCACTGCCTAAAGGAAAAGAGTTTATTTGGCTCACAATTTCCAGCGGGTTCCAACTATAACTGATAACTTCAGAGCAAAATTGACATGGTGGAATAGCATTGAGGAAGAATGTTGCACAGCTGTAGGCAGCCAGGAAGCAGAGAGAGAAAAGAGAAGCTGGGGACAGGAATACACCCTTCCAAGTCATGCCCCAGAGTCCCATTCCTCCAACAAAGAACTGTCTTCTAATGCCATATAAATTTATCAATGGATTAACCCACTGATGAAGATAGTGGCCCACAACTCAATTGCCACCCAAAAGCCCCGTCTCTGAATATAAGACTTTTAGAAGTATTTCAGACCTAAGCCATAGTGTTAGGGAAGGGAAAAGGAAGTGATATGTCTATTTAGATCTCAAGTTAGGATCTATGAGTCTAACAGAAGAGTCAGACCTTGTTTCCAAGGCTATAACAGGCTTCTACTCCACTATCAAAAGACCTCCACCTCAGGAGGGATAAATGATCAAGTAAAAAGCAAAGATGCCTCTGACATTCCTGTAAGGTGTGGCTTTGCTCTCATTAAACCAAAAGTTTCCCCCCAAAGCAAAATTGAGTTAGTCAGTGTACTCAAGTGGTCATTAGGCAGGGTGGAAAGACAGTTCAGCTCACATCAACTGTTTGACCCAGTTTGCTGGCAAATTCCATCACAACAAATCCCTATACATAAAATCTTGGTTTCTGGCTGAGCCAGGGAGAAAATTTGATCTGTATTTTCAAGAAAAAAAATCAGTCTACAAAATTATTTTTTGTTCCCCATACATCTTCTGAAATGACTACAGACCAAATAACCAATTGATTTGGAGCCATTTTTTACTCCTATCCAAAACAGAAGGATATTTTTCATTCGTATCCAAAAGGAAAAACATTAAAGTGCACATGAATTGCAGATATAAGCATTTAAAGACTGTTTTCCTGTTTTGTTTGTGAATAATTTTTCATTTTATGAAGGAGCCAAATATTTCACTAGGTAAAATCAATATCATCCCCCAGAGTGGATGGAAAATTTTCCAAGCCTAATACAGTTTCATGCATGGCTGTTGAAACTGAATCTCTTAAGGGAAAAATAGTGAATTCCATACATTACAAGAGATGTATGAGTTGGAGTCTTTTCTTTTTAAAACTAATCTATTTTATAATGGTTCATTCATTCAGCAAATATTTATTAAGCATTTATAATATGCTACATACTATGTCAAAATATACAAAATATCATGAAAAGAAATAAAAGGGCTACCTTGGAGAGAAGAGAGTCTAATAAAACAATAACCAACAGTTGAGCGTTTACTAAGTTCCAAGAGTCTTCTAAATGCTTTGCAAACATAAATTCATTCATGCCTCAAGACCACCTGTGAGATGCATTAATATGCCTACTTTACAAATAAAGAAACTTAGGTACAGAGACTCAAAAATGTTCTCACTCTCACTCAATCAGCCAAAATTTTGACCCAGGGAAGCTGACTCCAGAGACTACATACACACATATAAATATAGTATGTGCCCAATTTAAGAACATTTGTGTTGCAAACTTTCACACTTGTATAATATAAAATTTACAACTATACATTGTAAGACACCTTTGTTGGATTATCAACACACTGAGTTACAAACTCCTAAAACAGAACTTGTTCATAAATCAGGGACTCACTGTATGTATCTTACTGGATGTCTCTTACTGGATGTATACATAAGAACCAGCTTCACCAATGTGATCAGAAACACTCAGAATCCTGACAAGGAGGTCCATGTCAGATTTTATTATTTTTTTTATCCGACCAAAATTCCAGTATGTGATAATCATTGTTAAAAAATTGTTTAATGAAACACTATAAGAAGTAATATAGAAAATAATCTGGATTTCTCATGTAAGAAAAACAATACAATACTTAAAACTGTATTTCTGATTTGTTTCCTTTAACATTATCATTTCAAGGTGCATCAATTTCCCCACAGGTGACTCAAGTTTATCTTTTATTGTGGCAGAGTAGAACTCCACAGTGTGTGAATGCCACATTTTCTTTATCCGTTCATGTCTGATGGACATCTCAGTCACTTCCAAGATTTAGCTATTATTCCAAGATTTAGCTATAAACGTAAGTATGTAGAAGACATCCAGAGTAAAAACAAAAATCAAAATAAAAGATATACAGTAGGAAGTGGAGTGATAGACAATCTTAAAAGATGAGATCAAGAGATGGAGAGAGGAAGGAGGAGGAGAGGGATAAGGGAAGAAAGAAGGTATTTGGAATATATATATATATATATATATATATATATATATATATATATATATATATATACCATGCAATGAATAAACATCATAAATGGCAAATATGTACAAAACAGGGGGAACAGAATCAAGTGATGGACTTAGAGGAGAGAAAGATAAGTGAAAAAGAAATTAAGATAAGTTAAAATATGTTATGTTGATGTATCAACTTCCAACCAGAAATATATTATGTGCTACATACATGTACTAATAAAATAAAACTTAAAAACAAAGCAATCTGGTCGAACAGAATAAATAGATACAATTTCTATGAGTTTCAGGCTCACCTGGGTTACATAGTGAATTCAGCACCAGCCTGAACTACAAATCAAGACCCTGTCTCAAGAAAAAATCTGAAAAGAATAAATGTTTGCAAAATAAACAATCAAGAGATGATGGGCACTGCTAAGATTTGATGTTTGAGTTTCTAGATTGACTCAGATAAGGAAAATACTTATTTTTCATGAATATTCCCAGGCAGTTATTCAATTAGAAGATATTTTTGAGTACTTAATACCTACTGTATTCAAAACTTTCATACTAAATGCTGTGGCAACCTCTTTGTGCTACACAATTAATGTCTTCAAAGATGTGGAAGGTGATTGATAGAAAAATGGAAGCAAAGAAGAGAAGTCAGGAAAGAGGGAACAAAGGGAAGAACACTAAGACACATGGCAGCCATGACTCTGATTTCCAGTTCACAACTGACATCAAAGCATTCATGTCCTTCAGGATAATTCTTTGGTACCTCAGCCCCATCTAGCATTCTTTCTTTACATCAAATATAAAAATATTCCTGAAATATCCCTCCCTGTACTATGTGGTTTCTTATACATGATTCAATGCCACATTATCTGAGGGTTGTTCCTTCCTCCCAAAAAATTCCTTGGCCCCCAAGAGAATATCTCAGCCCTTCTCCCAGAATTCATGAATAATTGGGAAATTCACCTGTTGTCCCTCCTGATGGTGCTCCTGTCCCACAATTCCTAGCGTTTCTTAGCTTGGGCACATCAGCCATAGCAAGGCCTAGAGAGTCAGCATTCTTTGATGCCCCCACTGAGGAGACATCTATATCTTCATCACTGAGTTGCTTCACAGCTGTCCACCCCTGTGACCACAGCAAGTTAGTTTTTCTCTGCTTGTTACATATCTGTGAGAAGTCATGTAGACTTAGCCACTAGTAAGGAGTCATATGCCTTGTTCTTGTTCCAATAAAAAGTGTTATCTCAGAGGTCACTTCTCATCTTGGGCTGATACTGGTCTCAGAAGACAGTCTCTTCTCCTTCTCTCTGTCCCACACAGAGACAGTGGCCTGTCTCAGGTTCACTGGCCATCGGTCTCTATCTTCCAACCAAAGTGTCTTGACTGTCACTGGTAGATTTATTTATCTTTATATAAGTAGGAGGAAATGCTATAAATGGAAAGAGGAATTAGAAGGCATCTCGTGGTAAATAACTAACTAGTTGTATAGGTTTTAAGGTATACAGGAATTGAAATATGTAGAAATCAGCATGAATGGAACAGGAATTGAACTATGGGACTCCACTCAGTTTTCAAATCATGAATAATATTCATATTTGTGCATTACAGGAGAATAATCACCCTGTGGCCCCTGGGTACTGCAAGCAAAGGCAGGAAATAGAGGCAAAAGAGAATCCAGCATGAGCCCAGGCAGGGTGCCCCAGGTGCTTTGGGAGTAAATCAGAAAGCTCTACTCTTATGAGCAGAATGCTTCCTTGATTCTTCGTGACTCTTCTTCAGAGTCTAGTCTTTTCACTCTTTCTAGAGCTCACAGCACATGGTCACTATTATGTTCACCTTTGCTTACCCACTTAGCGATGCTTCAATCTGATTGTTTTTCTCACTTCCTTTGCTGCATTACAGGTCACAAAAGGTGGTATAGCATTTGGCCTTTAGAAAAACAGTAGTGATGTGAGACCTATCATGTATGCACATCACTTAGCACACAACTAGTGTGGCCATATAATGTATATTCCAAACTAGAATACAAGGCAGAGGATGGGGAGCAATTAATAATTATTTCAGGAAAAATAGCCATGAAGCAATACCACCTGGGATATATAGTTACACAACTCATAATAAGTTTTGTCCATGATGATCAACTAAGTAATGCCAAAAGGATCTTATGTTGAAGTTGGTTGAGGAAGATGTCTTTTTTCTTTACTAGACATTGAACCCAAGGTCTTTGTAATATACGACATCCCCAGTACATTTTAGGGTTTTTTTGTTTTGTTTTGAGACAGGGTCTCACTACATTTCTGAGTTGCCTAGGCTAGATTTAAACTTGAGACCCTCCTACCTCAGCCTCCTAGAGTACTGTAATCACAAGCATGCATCAAAACTCTTGGCTTACAGACATATAATCTTTGTTGCTTCAGTATTTCTATCTAAAACAACTACTCTCCACTTAATATTGAACCTTTTCTACTACCAGAAAGATGGACTCCTTCAACACTATATTTTTTCTACTAAGAATCAATAACAGTTTTCTTAGCAGTCAGATACTATATAAGATGTAAACAATAAACATTAAGGTAAATAATGTACGGACCCTCTGAGAGCTCAGTCTATAAGAGTTCATTTATTCACACATCCCACCACTCATTCATTAATTCATTGATTCATTCAATTATTCCACAAATATTTATTAGGAAGCTGCAATGCTTTAGGCCAGGTATTAGGGAGCAACTACCTCAGTTCTTAGCCAGACAGAGTTCTTGGACTGCAACCTAAATAGGAAAATAATAATAGACCAATAACAGTGGTATTTATGTATGGCAATGTTGGTCTGAAGGATAGATGTAACAATTGAATTGTTAGGGGGAACTTACAGAAGAGGGAAAAAATGAAGAAATTATCACCAGGGAAAACAGCAGGGAAAGCTAGTTCAGACAGACAAGACAGAAAAATAAAATCTAAGAGGTACAAAACAGCAAGGTTAGGTATTGTGAAACAGAGAGAAAATGTTCAAAGGGAAATGGAAAGGGAGGGTAGGGGAAAATAAAGAAGGGAAGAAAAACTGACAGTAAAACAAAACATAGAAACAAAGCTTACATATATAGGGGTTTGTGGACGATAAGATTAAAAGGGGAAAGGGCAAAAATGAGAATCAAGACGTGTCATGTACAAGTACAGATTTTGGGGTCAGGGATTTGTCTCAGTGGTTCTGGCACCTGTCTTGCAAGTGCAAGGGCCCAGGTTCAATTCCTGGTTAACCACATACAATACTGGATGTGGAGATTCACGCCCAGCAGCAATCAGTACCAAATTCCACAGTGCTGGGCGTGGTGGCTCATGCCTATCTTCCCAGCACTCGGGAGGCAGAGGCAGGAGGATTGCTGTGATGTGAGTTTGAGGCTGAGCTCAGGGCCAGCCTGAACTACAAAGTGAGACCATGTCTCAAGAAAAAAAAAAGTACAGATTTTTAATGCTGAATGTGATCATAATGTATATACAAAATGTACTAATAACTCAAAATAAAAAAAAACCAGGAAGGTTAGAGACAGAGGTGGACATTAAGTGGAGGCTGTACCACAGGGGGATTTAGTGGCCTAGTGAAGGTCTTCACCTGTGACCCTTTAGGTAACAGAGGACACAAGAGCTCAGTAAGGATCATACTGTGATCACATGTGCATTTTACACAGATAATTGTTTTGGGAGACTTCCTGCGTTCCTCCCAAATGTAGTTTATAGAAAGTCCATTTCAAATAGTGATGTACACTAGCTGCCCTGAGCTGACTATTCTAGGTTTCTGGAGACTGTGCCTGGAGGGCATATGTCTCACTTGATAATTGTTTTCCAGGATACTCACTCCTAGATACAAGAAGTGTTTTTTGTTGGCGAGGCTGCAGAGAAGAAGGAATCCTTTTCCACTGTTGGTGGGACTTCAGACTGGTACATCCCCTGTGGAGATCAGTTTGGAGATTCCTCAAAAAGCTAGGATTGGAGATCCCATTTGACCCAGCCATTGCCCTGCTAGGTATATACACAAAAGAATTAAAAGACTCATATCACAGTGATATATGTGCATCCATGTTTATAGCAGCTCAGTTTGTGATTGCTAAGTCTTGGAAACAACCCAAGTGTCCATCAACTGGAGACTGGATAAAAAAGCTGTGGTTCTTCTACAGAATGGAGTATTACTCTGCCATAAAAATGATGTTTGAATCATTTATACTAAAGTGGACATACCTTGAGGATATCCTCATAAGTGAAATAAATAAGTCACAGATATGTAAATATCTCATCTTTTCTCTGGTGTGAGAAAATAGATGTAAATGAGTCCTAGAATTGTATGTTATATATTGTGAAATAGAAAATACTCAAAGTGAAATAGGGTGGAGGGGGAAAAATAATGAGATTATAACAAAAAAGAAAGGAAACAAATTTTATGTATATAGGGGGGTGGTAAGATGGGTAGGGCTATGGGAAAAAATGAGAATTAAGTTGTGTCTTATACTGGTACAAATCCTTAATGTGGAGGGCAATTATGATGTGTACACGTAATGTACCAATAAATGTTTCAATTTTTTAAAAAAGTGTTTTTACAAACATGTACCCTGCCATCACCATAGCCCTGGTGTGTACAATCTAAAGAGTCCAAGAAAGTCCTCCAAGCAAGTCTTCCAGTTGAAATAGAGCAGATTACTATTGAAAACATACCCTTTCTGGCTGTTGTGAAGCCTTCAGATTGTGGATAGCTGAGCTGGCTTGCAGATTAGAATGACTCCCCAGGAAGTACTCCATGCACAGCCTCTTAGGAATGACCCCACTGTAAGAGCTGAGTCTATTTATGTGCTCATTTCCCAGTCATCTCTAGTGACGATGCCATTCATCTCACACAGACTGGGCATGGATAGGAGTTATCCTCCATGTCAAGTTCTCACCCAGCTCCCAGGTGGCCGCTCATCCCAGAGCCCTTCTAGGCTCAGACTGGCCTCTCCTCTCTCTTGGGAAGCAGCCCCTACTGAAGAATCTGCTTATTCAGTACAAACTACATTTTATGTTAGACCAAGAGCTCCAAGTTTTTTTAATATAGATGGATTTTGCTTAATTCATAAGTTTGATGTGAGGAATAAGAATTAGGCACTTTTCTCTATGCTTCAAAATGACCCCAAGCCCTCCATCTAACACAAGATAATTCTGGACAAGTGTCTCAGAGACTGAGCGTTCAGCTTTCTAATATTTTCAAAAAGAATTAAAACTCAGTAGGGACTTCAGCTGCTGGGACTTCAAGCTGTTGGAATACATCTAGCCATCTCTTTTGCTCTCATTTCTCCTATCAGTAGAGGACAGCAATTGAGGCCCACATCATCAGAATTTCAAATTTCTTTATTGTTTCAAGACTCCACCA
This sequence comes from Petromus typicus, assembly GCA_004026965.1. Classification (NCBI taxonomy): domain Eukaryota; kingdom Metazoa; phylum Chordata; class Mammalia; order Rodentia; family Petromuridae; genus Petromus; species Petromus typicus. The sequence continues at coordinate 31,003 of PVIR01014642.1, forward strand.
GGCTTTGTGCCAAAGATTGAAAACTCAAGAAATAGATTAAAATGAGTCCAGTCAGTTTACTCAGTTCTGTCATGAAGTCACTTCTCCTTTCTGTATGTGTTGGTCTGTGAGTAGTTTGTAAGCAAGGGGCAGCTACATAGATCATGGGGTCCAGCGAGGATTGAAAATTGGGAGGCTCTTCTTCAAAAGCCACTAAGAGTTTCAGACCTACCATAGCTGAGTGGACCACAAGGACCTTCTATACACAAACTCTGTGCACATGAGCAGAACAGCCATGGAGTAGGTCTTGTCATGCTTTGTGATACCGGAAAATACCCTAGAGGAAGACAACTGCTTTATCCTGGCATCTTCTAAGAAGGTTTCAGTCTTCCCAAGATTCACATAGGGTCCAGGCTGACATCTGAGATAACAGTCTCCTTATTCTAAATTTAAGGCTACACTGGTCTGTGTCCAGTCTGACCTATTTTTAGATACACAGAAATCCATTGTGACCACTGCCCTGTGGTCACATGTTGAAGCCCAACACACAGGAGATTGACCACACTTTCTGTCCTATACAGTTAACTATGTGTTTTTGCTTCAGCATGGTCAGCATTTCCCCTGACACTCCGAACCCACCTGGCATGGGGGATACCTCTCTATCCTCACACTGTGAAAGCTCTCTATAGGCTCTCTTAATTTTTGTCTGCAATCTTTGGCATATTCCTTCACAAACACCCACATGAGTCTTAACTGTACAATTATCTGGCTCCTCCTAATTGCTCTTTATCATTTTTTCAAAGTAATTAAGAGTTAAGATAGAACATAGTAACAGAATATCACACTGATGGGATCTCAGGTTTAAAGTCTGTAATTTCTTACTTGGTTATTCAAATTCTTGTGCACTCCTCACTTCATTCTCTCAAGGAATAAATCCATTAAAAAAATAAATCCATTAAATGCTACTAAGTGTTAAGCCCTGATTGTTGGTGTTAGGAAGACTACGGGAGGTGAGAAATTGTCCTCTTAAGACTTTACTTTATAGATCAACAATCAGCAAACAACAGCCTACAGACAAAAGCTTACCTCATGCCTGTTTTTATACACACGATCTTACTACAACTCGGGCATACTCGTTCATCTACACACGGCGATGGCTGCTAGAGCAACTGAGCTAAGCCACCGCCTTACTGGTCGCAAAGCCTACAGGATTTATCCAGCCCTTTTAGAAAGAGTTCTCAAACCATTATTCCTGGGAAGGAGTGAGCCAGGAAGGAAAGAGATTAATAAAAGACCTGAACTCTATAATAATTAAAACATTTTTGGAAAACTGTCCCAAGAAAAGCTATTTCAGACAGGGCAATTGCAGAAGTCTTCTCTGAGGAGGTGGTACCAGAGCCAAGACTGAAGGTGAGAGGAGGAAGCCAAGGAGAGTATGTGGCTCCTCCTCCTGAGGAGTGTGGCTGGTCCGCTCACTACTCTAAGCAACCCTACTTAGTAAGGTCTAGATGGAATAAAGGGCGGTCAGGAAGGAGGAGGAAACAGACATGTTGTAGCTTTTAAAATGTACTGTGTTATTTTTTTTCTAACATTAATCATGGTAGACTTCGGAGGGTGGGAAGAGCCAGGAAAACAATTCACAATGATTCTTTTACTCTCACTGCCCCCTTCTCCATAGTTTCTACCTATGGATAGTTTCTCCTTGTCTTCTTATCTGTACATAAACTATGATAGAAAATAACAGATAGAAATACTATAAAGATAATGCTACCACCCTGGCTACTATAGTCTCACCCCTAAAGGATGAACGTAGCACCCTAGTCCCTCCTCCTCCAATCAACATGTTTTAAATTATGAAGATTTTTTTAAATATGCTGTAATGGAAAGAAGGTGGTCTTTGGTGTCTCCCCATTGCTTTCTTGGCTGAGAAGTAATTTGTCATCTCTGAGTCACCATTTTCTAATCTAGAAAAAGAAGTTAATAACGCCAGCCCTTCAGGGCTTTTTATAAATAACAAATGATATAATACACGTGAAACTGATTGGCTGTGTTCCTGGGGCCGTCTAGCTGACTCCCTCAGCCTCACCCTCTGCCTTCACATTTCCCTCGTGGCTCAGCACAGCTTGTGTGGATTCATGACATAACTCAGGCTCCTTCTGATCCTGAATCAGTCTGTCCAGCACCCAGGGGATCTGCAGGAAGGCCTCGCTGGAAGGGAGAGCTGGCAGGCCAGAGGAGCAATGCACTCACACCTCTCCCTGAAGCTCTGCAGGGTGATGGGTTCGCTTCCTCACACAAGCACTGTAATCTTCTCTCCAGAGGCTTTTCTGCCAAGCCTGCACAGCCTGCTTTTCATCCATGCTGAAATTGCTGGCCAAATGAGTTAAGTTGAAGAAAACAGCCTTCTGACTGAAACTGATTATCTATTCTTGATCATCTGAGTGGATCTTAGATCAATAGTAGCATGATCACTTAGGAATGATAGATACACAGAGTCACGAGTCTTATTACAGACCCAGTGCAGTTAAATATTACTACCAAGAAGATCCGGGCTGGGGAGTTAGCTCAGTGGTTCCAGTGCCAATCCTGCAAGTGCAAGGACCCAGGTTCGATACCCAGTAATCACATACAATACTGGGCGTGGAGACTCACGCCCAGCAGCAACCAGTACCACATACCACAGTGCCGGGCATGGTGGTTCATGCCTGTAATCCCAGCACTCGGGAAGCAGAGGCAGGAGGATTGCTGTGATGTGAGTTGGAGGCTGAGCTCAGGGCCAGCCTGAACCACAAAGCTAGACCCTGTCTCAAAAAACCTAAAAAAAAAAAAAAAAAGAAGAAGAAGATCCTCCTTTCATCTCTATGCACATCAATGTTCGATACACTGATTCTCATGCACAGCCATGGTAAATAACCACTTATTTACACTGACCATTCCAGGAAGTGTGGTACAGTTCAGGATCTGGTTTATGCCTAGCTGTGCTTGAATTAGAATCACAACTTCCAAATTCTTGATCCTACACTGTGACCTTGTATCCCATTGGCTCTTCCTAGGCAAGACCCATCATGACCTAGATGTTGATCTTAGCAGACAGCTTCAGAACTCAGACATATGTTCCACTGAATCTGTCCAACTCAAATGCTCAAAAAATTGCTCTCCACAACTTTTGCTGAAGTTTATAATAAAAGCAAAGGATCATATGAAACGTCTCCACCACATTGTTCTCTCTGAATAAATGTTGTTACCTAGTCCTCCTTAGAATGTTGTACATGGGAAATGAATGCATTTTTTCTATACCTACATTTTCTGCTTGTTTAAATTTTAGATCCAATGCATCTTGTAAGTCAAACCAAAACTATAGTTTTTAAATTGGCCTAATATTCTTGCAATACATAATAATTACATTCATCTTGAGGAATGGGTATATATTCCTGTAGTATTTTCCATTCCAGTTATATCTTTCAAACCTGTTACATAATTTTCCTAAAGATAGGATTCTCCTTCCTCCAGATACCAAAGCCAGGTCCGGTGCTCCTCTCTGAAGTGCGGTGGCAGGGACTGTGCTCAGCAAATAATCAGGGGCAGCATGCTGACCTCCAGAGCTCGCTCATGGTGAGACTAGCGCCTTGTCACTACCTTGTATCAATGTCACACGGAGCAGAAGTTCTCAGGGCCACTTCTCAGCTGATGCATTTTAGAGACAGCATGGTAGAACCTTTTCCTTCACTATTTTTTTTGAGTGGAAAACTTAGAAATTATGTACATAGTGCTAAAAAGTTAGGGGAACTGAGTCCCTGTGCCCACAGGTGGGAGACTCTACTCATCTACCCCCTGGACATAATACAAAGGAGAAATAAACATGTGGGTACTACACCACTGGGAAGGGGGAAGAGTCAACTTGGTAGCAGGAACTAACATTGCTTTACCTAATGAGAGCATAAGACATTATTATTTCTCATACTTTATTGTGTTTATGAATCACCAGGGAATGGCATTAAAACACAACAGGTCTAGGAAAGAACCTGAGATCTGATATTTCTCACTAACTTCTAGTATATCGTTGCCATGTGGCCTGGGCACCAACGGAGCAGCAAGAAGAAAATATAGTCTCCACTACTATATGATAGTTGTCCACAAGCCTTATGTCTTCCATGAGATCATAAGCTGTCTTTGGAATCCCTGGAACAGACTCATTCAAAAAAGTTAAGGAAGGTAGCAAAAATTTCTATTTCTCCGAGAAACAATGAGAAAAGTAGGGAGAAATAAACTTTTTCGGAAATCTGGAAATTAACCTAAGGTCTCCAGCAATCTGGAAAACATTTGCACAAAAAGCAGGAAAGACTTCAGTAAAAACAGTAGGCTCCATGGCTTCGTAGCTTGTCCTTGCCTTCTTGTACACTTGCTTCCTGTTTTAACCTTGAAAAACACTGGCCGCTGGACCAGCAAAATCAGGGAAGAAAAAAAGGGGGCAAAAAGAGCTGTCACTTTTTTCACATATCATTCTCAGAGAACTATCCAGTGAACTGCACCAATGTTAAGGATAAATGAAAACATTCTTAAATAAACAGAAACTGAGAGAATTTATCACTAACATTTCTGAATTACAAGAAATCCAAAAGGGAGCTCTTCAAACTGAAATGAAAGGACATTACACAGTAATCTGAATCCATATGAATAAATAAAGACAACTGGTAATTACATGAGAAAATATAAAAGGCATTATATATGAATTTTGGTTTTGATTTTTTTCTCCTAATTTAAATGAATTTAAATGAAAAAATATATATTGAACACAAAATGAATTAAAAATCAGTTATATTTCTATACAGAAATGATCAATCTATTGTAAAACAGAAAACATTCAAAAGAAATGAGGTAGGGGTAAGTAATGCGAGGAAAGAAAAATTGTGATGGTAAACAAAGAAACAAAGTTTATATACATAGAAGGTAGGGGTTGTGGGGTGGGTTGGTGGAATGGGAAAAAATGAGAATCAAGTCATATCATATACTGGTACAAATTGTCAATGTTGAGTGTGATCATGATATGCATATAAAATGTACCTATTTCACAATAAAAAATGAACAATCTAAAAATGAAATCAAGAAATACCAGTTTATGGTATCACCAAGCAGGATGAGGCCTCCTTGTTGGATTTGCCTTGGAATGATGTAGATCTTCTACAGTTCCAGAAATAATTAATAGAACAGATGATATACATGATGTATGCAGTGATAACTTGACAAGTGCTATTAAAAAATGCATTAAAGATCTACACAAATGGGAAGACATCCCATGTTCACTCATTGGAAGACTTAACCGTGTTACTACATAGTTATCCACAAAGAGATCTACAGATCAGTGTGTTTTCTCTTAAAATTTCTAGCCAGGTTTTTGCAGAAATTGACCAAATGATCCTAAAAGTAAAAGTAAAGCAATCTTGAAAAAGAAAAACAAAGTTAGGTGACATGCATCCTATTTCTCTAACACAAGAGCAAGGTATAGTGTATCGCATTAGTTATTATGGAAATGCAAACCACAGTGAGACTCTACTTCACATGCACTAGGATGACCATAATGAAAGACAGTTAATGATACTACATTCTGAGGATGTTAAAAAAATTGGAATTATCGCACAGTCAGTAAGGACATAAATGATGCAACCACTTTGGAAAGCCCTGCTGCAGATCCTTTAAAAGAAAGACAGAAATGCCAAAAGATCACAGTTGACTTCTAGACACACCCAAGAGGATTACTCAAGAGGATCTGTCCCTGAACAGATACTTACATACATGAGTTCACAGAGGCATATTTTCATAAAAGTAGAAATTAGCTACCGACTGATAAATGCCCAAGACTTTGCAAAACTGTACAATAAAATATTATTCAGTCGTGCTAGCTCACTGAGGAACCTTGAAATTACACTAAGTGAAAGAAACCAAAACATAATAGATCACATATTTATAGCTCAATTTGTATGAAATATCTAGCAGATGAGTATCAACAGAAGGAGAAAGTAGGTTAGCAGTTACCAAGGACAAAGAGAGGAGAGGGGTAGTGACTGCTAATGAGTATAGTTTGTTTCCAGGGTGATGAAAGTATCTTGGAATCAGGGTGAGTGGTGTATATTGAAAATTACTGGATTATACCCAATGAAAAGGACATATTTATGGTATGCAAATGTTATTTACATGAATTATAAACAAGAATCAAATAGAAATTATTGAGTGAAAAGGCACAATAAATAAATAAAACCATAGCAAAATACAAGCAAACAAAGTTAAAATTAGATGAGAGATGGAAGGAATCAGAGTAACAGAAGTCTGTTGGATTTGCCTTGGAATGACGCAGGTCTTCTAGTGTTCCACAAAGAGCCTGTTTTTTGGGGGGTTTTGTTTTGTTTTGTTTTTCTTACATGTCATTTCCTCTCCCAGTGACATTCACCTCTCTCTAACCTGTCCTAGGAAAATATGAATATGTAAGCTCAAAATCTGACACAAATACAAAACAGTTCTGCATCCCCAGGTACTTTGTCCCTCATTTCCCTACACTGTCTTAATACATAGTACACTCTCCGTAGGACTAGATGTGTGTTTTCATTTTAAAGTATTAATAGAATCATAACATGCATTCAACACAGTGTACAAATGTTAAGTCTAGAATTCCATGAGCTTCTTACTTATGTATAGAATTACGTGATCACCCAAAATTAAGATATAGGAGATATATAGATACACAGAAGTCTATGTCATGGCCCCCTTGGAAGGATAATCAAAAATAATCACTCTGATGATTTCTTTATATAACTAGATAATTTACTGATTTTCAAATTTTGCATGCATAGGATCATGCAATATGTGATCTTTCATCTGTGGATTCTTTATTAAGTCACCCCTAAATTTGTGTGATAGCCATTTATTCTTTATCTCTGCTATATAATATCCCCTTGTATGAATACACCACAGTTTATCTACTCAAATGTTGGGAAATATTCATGGTTTTTCTCATTTGCAAGCTTTTAAGAGTCAAGATTCTTGGAAACTTTCTATACAAGCCCTATGCATTAATTTCTGCTGTGTATAATCTATGGAGTGGAAGTGTGGGGTTCTAGCACATAAGTATGTTTTGTTTTAGGAGATGCCAAAAAGTAGTTTCAAATTGGTTGTTCTGCTTCCCAACAACAGGAGAGCAGAGCTGTATTTTAGCCACTCGACTACAATATCCTAATAGCAGCTGGAGGGCATAGACTGAAGGTTTTCACCTCTGTGCTTGAAGCATCTGTCTGACTTGGAGAAGAAAGAAAATGATGTGAGAAATGGCCTATTCCAGGAGCCAGTAACCTTTTCTATAAAGGGTACCTACTAAATATTTTAGGCTCTGCTGGATTCTTCATGCACTGGTCTGACACAACTAACCAACTCACCATTGAAGCATTACAGCAGCCATAAAAATATAACAAGAAACTAGTGTCATTTGGTACCAATAAAACATGCATAAAAACACTTCATGAGTTGGCTTTTGCTTGTGGCCCAGAACTGACGAGCCCCCGAGATTCTCAGCCCTACCACCATCCTGCTGTGGCCTCATCTCCCACGGCTGTCCCTTTGGCTCAGTGCAGGGGAGTCACACTGGTCTCCAAGACACTTTCACCCTATGGTCTCCTCCTCCTCAGACTTCTGCCTGGAGAACTCATCCATCACATTGGGCCTGGGAGACATCAGATCCTTCATCTCTGTAACCAAATGTAACCTTTTAGTAATATCACCTAGGCATTCGCCTCCATTTTATTTTTCTCTATAGCATTTATTACCATATAATATATTATGTATATTATGAATTATTGTCTACACACACACACACACATACATCACAGAGAGAGAGAGTTGACTCTTTTTCAGAGAAGTCTCCCCAGTACCTGGCACAGTGTCCAGCCTGGGTGGGACATGTTTGCTGTGTATAAGAAAGAGGGGATCACACAATGTAAGCTCCCACTTATGCTGCTCACACTAACTGGTGTGACCGGCAGTGATCCTGCCACATTCAACCAGCACCAGTGATCACAAAGCTCGGGCATCCTGGCAGCAGGAGTGCAGAGACTGAGAAATCGTCCCCACCACACACGATGGACTGAATAACACAGAACCACAAAAGGCGCATAGCCGCCACAATTAAATACAGACTTCTAGGGTTATTATGCAACAATATTATACTTATATTCAAATAGAATGGCCATGTGACTTGCCAGGCAAGACCTAAATAATTATGTCTTTATGCTGTAATTATATAGTACCACCAAATTACAGAAATTAAGGGAGAGAAACAATAACGCTGCTAATGAAACCTAGTCTTCAGTTTGAGGTTTTCCTTCCCCACAGGTCAGAGTGCTGTAAAGTGTTTCCAACAGTCCCCCTCAGAGGGGAAGTGTCCAGGAGAAAGTTTAATCCCCACTTAGCAGGAGGAGGAGCTGAATGGCAGGGTTAACACAGCTGCTTTTAGACCACATTATTTTGCTGATTGAGCAGTCAGGAATGAAACTCCAGTCAATTATTTTTTCCATCCCTCCACTCCTCTGAGGAAAACAGTTGCCCCAACCCTCAAAGGTTTTCTTAAAGGAAGTTTCTAGGCTTTGATAACTCTTCCATGGCATCCACTTAATTACTCTTTTATAACACAAACTCTCCATGGAGAAAGCTCTTAGCTTAGTGATGTGGTCCTTGCATCCACCCTAGGACATTCTAAAGCACAAGACATCCTGGGAAAAAGTGAGGAC
>PVIR01014643.1:0-39859 GCA_004026965.1 Petromus typicus
CTCTTTCCAAAAGCATGACTCGCACATCTGGATCCTGGCCGCGGTGGAAGAAGGGCCCCTTGGTACATGCAGTTAGCTTGGTGCAAAGCGTGCCGTCCAGGGCTGGGGTGAGCTGGGAGTAGAGACAAAGCAGATGGATCCTCGAGGACATGCTGGACTGTTAGCTTTCCTAGAGAAGTAAATGGGGAGATGGCCATGGGATAGGATGCCTGCGCTGGCCTTGAGCTCGCCATCTGGTGCTCACTACAGCCGGTGTTTCTGAACAGTTAGTCCTTCTACTCCACTGTCACCTGAGCCAGGGACCCCCTAAATAGCCAGACTCCTCTTTGTCCCGGGCTGCCTCACTCTGAGTGACCAAGTCCTCTCATTTAGTAGGCTTTACCTGAGCTGGCCCGTTCTGTGGAGGCGGCTGGGACTTCGATGAGGTGGCTTTGGTGGCTCCTCAGCCGGACAGCCTCAAAGCCATCTCTCCCAGCCCCTTAAAGTCCTCTGTTATTAATAATTGGCCAATAATTCTCCTCCTCAGCTATATTTCAGTACTTGCCCTTTTTCTGTTTGCCTCTCTCTTTTGCCCTTCCTGTCTTGATAGATTGAAACCAACATTGTATTCCGGCTTCTTGTGGTCCCGGTAAATAGCTCCTAATGTAGCCATGATGGATGGGAAGGAGGGAGTGACAAGATTGTGCACTGAGGGTGGGACCGAGGGTGTCAGAGACACTTATCTTCCTTTGGGTAAGAGGAAGTGGAGTATGTGCTCTACAGGTTGTGCCCCAGTGCCGGAGTGTAGCAGCCTTCCAAGGGGGCCCGACAGACCTGAATGCCCTTGATTCTGTCCTTGAAATAACAAGTCAGTGAGGGTACAGGGTGGCATGGCACATACGATCCTTATGGCTGGTACCGAACACCTAGGCTCTTCTATAAGAAGAGAGATTTCATTTGTCTTTAGCAAACAGGATTAAATCAAACAATTTACACATCTTTGATTTTCTTACAAAGCCTTAGTATCTTGGCAATCATTATTCCTGATACTGCTGCATATAAGGGCCCATGTGGGGATAAATTACATGGCAAAACGAGTTTAATATTGATGTTCCCCAAATCAATGAAGAGCGAGGTCTGGACTGAAGGGATGAAGAAGAGCCTAGCTGTCAGGTGGTGGGAACCAGTGAGTTCTCCCACCCGTCTCAGGAACATAGTCTTAGCTGGCTGCCAAAAGATCATCTTTTCTGAACACTAGGCAGATGCCGAAGGGTGTGGACGCCCTTGGGTGGGGTTCACCCCCAGGAGCTGTCATGGCCTCCCTGCCTACAGGTGAAGCCACTATGCAGGGTGGCTTTGCCATGCAGGGAGGGTGGAGGGCAGTGCTGGCTGGGGGAACCCACTGGCATCTCCCCGTGGAGCCTGCCGAGGGGACTGCAGCCTTCCAGGCCCAGTGCGAAGGAAAGCTGGCTCTTCGGTTCTTGCTCACTGGCGTGAAGGGGCCATTCTGCAGGGGGTGGCCCCAGAAATCCTGGCAGACGGCAGCCTCCTGTCTGTGGTACTTTTCCTTCCTGGAGACAGCCAGCGGGGGTCTTTTCTTTCTGGTACATCAAGGAGCCCAGTTCTGGAGGGACAGGGCAGGGAGGGCAGCCTCTCTCCGTGCAGCTTGGACCCTTGGAAACGATGACAGGGAGCTAGGTGAGCAGCTGCGCCTGGGCTTGCATCTTGGCTGCTTTTAGGAGTCTGGGCACAGGGCAGGTTGGTGGAGATTCAGAAGGCGTCTCAGCCAAGCTCCCTTTCCAGTTCAGACCAGCCCCCAGCCCTTTGAGCCAGGGCTGCTGCAGCAACTCTCTGGCCCTGTGTCACTTGGGCCTGGTGACTGGCTGAATTCCAAAGCCTTAGAGAAAACCGAGGGCCCAGAGATGGCTCCTCAGGACTCAGTGAGAGTGCAGAGAACCCAGCCCCTGTGGTGTGCGTATCGGGTGCATGTCTGTGGTCAGCATCTCTGTGTTGGCTTTTGGGTGATGGCTGTTGGTTGGCTTGTGGTGTGTGTGTGTGTGTGTGTGTGTGTGTGTGTGTGTGTGTGTGTGTGTGTGTGTGTGTGTGTATGTGCCCGTGCTTGTGTGTTGATTGGGACATTTCTGTTTTGTGGTCGTCTGATCACTTGTTTCTGGCCATGGGCTTCTGAGAGGGTTTATTTTTAGCAGCTATCATTTCTGGCCTGAGGGCTGATCCTTGGGCACCACAGAAACATTTGTATTTTCTGAAATGTTTGTGGCTTTAAATTTAAATATTTATTTTGGAGTATTCTTGCCTTTTATGTGTTTCTTCTCGTGTGTGTGTGTGTGTGTGTGTGTGTGTGTGTGTGTGTGTGTGTGAGAGACAGCAGAGAAGTGTAGCATAATAGGAATTTCATAGTCTTTGAAGTCATTTCATTCTGGTTTTAAGGCCCAGCTTCACCAGGTACCATGTATTTACAAGTAGGGTGTTTTTCCTCCCAGAGCCTCATTTTCCAACCTTGGAGTGGGGATAATTTCACTTGCTTCGTGAGGTGAGGAATGACATGTGTGCAGTGCCTGTTTTGAGGTACGCACTCGCAGTAGCTGTTACTGGTGTTTGCACACGCATGTCCACCCTCGTATTCTCTGATGGTGGTTCTTGGTGTTGTGTGGGCCCCTAGCGAGCCCAAATGTGGGTGCCTTTGATTTGAGTGGTTCCTGGTTGGTGTGTTCTCTGGCAGTCTTAGTGTATGAATCTGTGTGTGACGGCTAGTCTCTGGCAAGAGTGGGAGCTTTTTTTTTTCCTGCCAACTGGAAGGTCTGGATTGGAGTGAGGAGAGAGGTGGTATGTGTGCTTGCGCGCACGTGTGTGTGTGTGTGTGTGTGCGCATGAGCATGTGCATAGGCACTTGTGTGCGTGCATTTATCAGGCCTGGAGGCGGGTCTGTTGACTGTATGGGGTGTGAAGTCGTAGAGCTCCTCTGGGCGGGGAGTTCTTGTTCTCGAGTCAGTCCTCTGGCCCCCAGCCACCCAGCACTCACTTTTTCCTTTCAGAGAAAGTGCTGCCTCCCCCACCGCTCTGGTCTCTGAGCCCCTGCCCCAGCACCCTACGTAGTTCTCTCTGGCATGGGGACCACAGGCTTTGCAGGACTCTGTCTTGGCCCGGCCCTTCAGGGCCCTTGGAGGGATCTGGCTTCTTTGGGGGGCCTGCTACAGTCCTGCCTCACTCATTTTGCCTTGACTGGTTCTCTTCCCTGGAACCTTAGGGATGTGTGATGATCTTGTTTGTTGGGAGGGCAGGGGTCCACAAGGAGGGGACAGTGCTGGAGAAACTGGCAGAAATTTCTGGAAAGTCTTTTTCAGGGGAGAATAAATACGTTGTCTGTCTGAACAGTTCTAGCAAATTCTTTGCATGGGACCAGATTTGGCTGTGGAGGCTGGAGGACAAGTTTGTCTTATTGAGTCCCAGCTCCACCTTCAGCCTCTTCCTGCACCTTGGGCATAGCGGACCCCTCTCTACGCCCCTGCCACCACCCTAAGCACTTTCCCTGCTCTCTTGTGCAATGGCTGGCCTGTGGGAAGGGCTGAACTCCATCCTTACACCTCCATGTGCACTCAAGGCAAAGCCTGGTGCTCTGCCTCAAGTCTAGAGCAGGAATTCTAGGAATCAGCAGGGGTGAAAATTCCTGAGATAGGGCTGTGAAAAGGGCCAATTATGTTTTGCATATCACCCTTTAGGAGTTAATAATATTCATAATGACAATGATTGTGGCTCCCAAATGCTAGCCTTTCTCCATATACTGATATAAGCATACTTCTTGCATTGACTCATTTCAGCTGGAAGTACTGCAGATTTAGTGAATATCAGCAATTTCACGTGGTCCAACCCCATTCTGTTATTCTTCATGTTATATGGATAAGGACACTGAGGCCCAAAGTGCCTCTGTGGTTGAGACGCTGCCGAGATGCCAGTGCTGGACTTGGAACGTGGGCATTTTGCCCCTGAGAGCCCTGCTCAGTCCTAGCTTTGACTTGCCATCCTTGAAGCTGGGTGTTGGTGAGAGCTATGCCTGAAGATCTGGGCAGGTGCTCTGTCCTTTCCTTTTGCCTTTCCCTACGGTGGCAGAAGCAGCCTTGAGGGTCCAGGGAAGAGGAGTTCTTAGCTCTTTTCATGGGGTGATAGCCAGTATTCTCACCTCTGCTGATACCTGCTGTTTTCTCCCCTATCCTTGCAGAGGTGGTGGGGCACACCCAGGGCCCACTTGATGGGAGCTTGTATGCCAAGGTGAAGAAGAAGGACTCTCTGAACGGCAGCACTGGGGCCATCAATGTGGCACGTCCTGTCCTGTCAGCCACCCCCAATCATGTGGAGCACACACTGTCTGTGAGCAGTGACTCCGGCAACTCCACAGCCTCTACCAAGACCGACAAGACCGATGATCCTGCCCCTGGGGCCTCTGGCGCCCCTGCTTCCTTGAGCCCTGAGGAGAAGCGGGAGCTGGATCGCCTGCTCAGTGGCTTTGGTTTAGATCGAGAGAAGCAAGGTGCCATGTATCACACACAGCACCTCAGGTCCCGCCCAGCAGGAGGCCCAGCCACGTCCCCCTCTGGCCGCCACATTGTCCCAGCCCAGGTTCATGTCAATGGCAGGGCCTTGGCATCTGAGAGGGAGACAGACATCCTGGACGACGAGCTGCCCAACCAAGATGAGCACGGTGTGGGTAGCATGGGCACCTTGTCCTCCCTGGATGGGGTCACCAACACCAGTGAGGGGAACTACCCAGAGGCTCTGTCCCCTCTCACCAATGGCTTGGACAAGTCCTACCCAGTAGAACCTTTGGTTAATGGTGGGGGCTACCCCTATGATTCGGCCAGCAGGGCACTGCCTGCCCAGGTTGGCCATGTGGTTCCTATGCATCCCTCCTACTCTGCGCAGGAGGGCTTAGCTAGCTACCAGCGTGGGGGTCCCCTCCCAGCCTGGCTGCAGCCAGTGACCACCTCTCACTATGGCCATGACTCCAGTGGCTTGTTCCGCTCCCAGTCCTTTCCGGATGCTGAGCCCCAGCTGCCCCTGGCTCCAACCCGTGGGGGCAGCAGTCGGGAGGCTGTGCAGAGGGGGCTAAACTCATGGCAGCAGCAGCAACAGCAGCAGCAGCAACAGCAGCAGCAGCAACAGCAGCAGCAGCAACCTCGCCCACCTCCTCGACAGCAGGAAAGAGCCCAGTTGGAGAGTCTGGTGGGCAGCAGGCCCAGTCCCCAGCCGTTGGCAGAGCCCCCCATCCCTGCACTCCCGGAGTTCCCAAGGGCAGCCTCGCAGCAGGAGATTGAGCAGTCCATCGAAGCTCTCAACATGCTCATGCTGGACCTAGAGCCAACCTCGGCCGCTGCCCCCCTGCACAAGTCCCAAAGTGTCCCGGGGGCCTGGCCAGGGGCTTCCCCGCTCTCCTCCCAGCCCCCCACAGGCTCTTCCCACCAGTCCCATCCACTGACCCAATCCAGGTCTGGCTACATCCCCAGTGGGCATTCCCTAGGAATCCCTGAGCCAGTTTCCAGCGGCAGGTCCTACGCACCTTATGATTATCAGCCATGTCTGGCTGGGTCCAACCAGGGCTTCCGTCCCAAGAGCCCACCTTCCTCCTCCTCATCTGCCTTCCTCCCAACCTCCCATGCCCCTCCAGGGCCTCAGCAGCCCCCAGCCTCTCTCCCTGGCCTCAGCACTCAGCCTCAGCTCCCACCAAAGGAGGTGGCTTCAGATCCTTCCCGAACTCCAGAAGAGGAGCCATTGAACCTGGAAGGGCTGGTGGCCCATCGAGTGGCAGGTAAGAGCCTCGAGGACCATCAGAATGGAGCATGCCCTCTGTACTTCCCTCACCCCTGTCCTCTCCTGTTTTGGTGGTCTTGCTGGGGGGAATGCAGGCCTAGAGATGACCCTCTGGCAGGTGCTGCCCAGCCCGGGGCCTTTTACACACCAAGCTCAGTTGTGAGATTCAGAAGTCAATGTGTAGTCAGTTTCCACCCTTGAGGAGTTTACAGTCCAGTTACAGGATGAACTCTAGTCAAATAATTCTAACAAGGAGCAACGTAGCTCTGACAGAAGTGGGACTGAGCAGGAAAGCAGGGCTTAGCATGTAGGGCAATCAGAGAGCTTCCTTGGGGTGGTAACTTTGGGGCTGGAGTAGACTTTCTAGGCCCAGAGGAGACCACACAGCTGCCCGTCACATTTGTCCTCAGCCTTCAGTCTTGGTGCAGGAGTGGAAAGGGCCAGTGGGAGGCCTTTGTGAACTCAGTTCTCCTCTCAAGCCCATTTTTAGGCTATACCAAAGGCTGAGAAAGTTTCCTAAAGCCCTTGGGCTGTAAGTATTCAGCCTGATGGGGCTTTTCAGCTTGGCCAGGTATCCTGACAGGCCTTCCTCAGAACCAGCTGTGTATGGGAATTGAAATTTTTCTTCTTACCATAGCAAATCTAGAGAGAAGAGCTGAGAAGAGAGAGTGTGGGGCAGCCAGAGAACCTATTAGGGAGATTGGGGTCTGCCTGAAGTACAAGTGCCCTGCTCTGACTGGTGGGAAGTCTCCAGGTGTGATCATCTTGTTAGGGAAAACACAGGCAGGATAGTGGAGCCATGGGGTCAGGTGTGCCCTGTGCTCCGCCTTCAGCTGTCAGGGTGGCAGCAAGCACTACAGGATGAAGAGGAGCCCTAGCTGCTGGCTGCTTGCCACCATTTTCCTAAATTTAGGGGAAGCTGAGTCACTATGCCAGCTGCAAGGAGGGAGGGAGACACCCTCTTTGGGGATGGACCGTGGCTTTGGGGAAGCAGTTTAGGACAAGCCAGCTGGCTCTGGAGCTGAGTCCAGGGTGTCAGGCAGGGGCTCCAGAGTGGAGACCGCCCCAGTTCCATTCTTGGTAATTTGCAGTTGACCACAAGGGGAGTTTATCTATTGTGGAGCTTGGCAGTCACAGCTTCATCTGGTCTAGACCTGGTCTTGAGCTGGTCTAGACCTTATTACATTATTGCTTTACCTGAGTATGGAAGCAAGATGTGCTGCTGTGTATCCCCAAGGGTGAAATGTTCCATAGGGTGGTCCAGATGGGGCTTGGACTTCTGCTTCTGCCACATCTGGGATCTGACATAAAGACACTTGGCTCGCTGCTTTGTCAGCAGAAAGCCCTTTCCTCCTGGTTTTATTGAGGGGAGAGAAATGGGGCCACCCAAATTCCCTTGAAACATAATTCCAAAGTTGAGGAGGTGCCTGAAGAGTAATGACACGCTAGCAATGAAGAAGCTGGAACATAAGCTTCAGTATGAGTAACCTGGGAAGCTTAGAACTGAGAGAGTCTTTTTGTGGCCATGAACTTGATCTGGTTTCTCTTGGCTTTTACACATCGTTTTTTTTTTTTTTTTTTTCCTTGTTGGCTGTTTTCTGTACCTGAGTACCATGTCTCTGGTTCATTCCACTTTGATTCAACTATCCCTCGTGTCTTATTTCAACTTAAATTTCAGAAGATTTAGGGGGTGTTGCCTTAACTTGAAAGAGCATATACTAGAAATCTGCAGTGTGCATCATTTTCTCATGAAATATTATAAGCATTCTTGTTATAGCCAAGGGACAGATTAAGTATGCCTATATCACTCTATCACTTAACATTGTATCCGATGTCCCAGCCATAGCAGTAAGACAAGAAAAAGCAATGAGTTGGAGTTGGGGAGTCCAACTGATGTATCCTATGTCCCTGATTCTGTGATTAGACTAATACTGGATGTTTCTAGAGATAGAGGTTTCAGTGAACGTTGGAAATTAGATGTGGATCTTATCCTTGAATAGTCTAAACTTTAGTAGATGGTAGTAGGGCACTGAAACTTTAAGGTGAAGTCTCGGAGAAAGTTCTGTGGGGGAGAGAAGCAAGGAGATCACTATTGTTCAGAGTCCGTGAGGCTATGAAGTGTAAGTTTAAACTGACTCTTGCTAGATTAAATAGGATTTTTAAAATGAGGGATGCCATTAACAGAGAGATTAGGAAGGCATAGAAAATGCTGAAGAACAGGGAGTGGGTGAGGAGCATTACAGACAGTGAGAGAAGGCTCAGGATAAAAGGCAGCCGGCTGCCTCAGGAAGGTCTTAAAGACCAGACTAAGGATCTGGACTTTTTCCTAGCAGCATGTAACAAGTCATTACTATGAGTCTGTCTAGAGAATGTTCCCTGATAAAGGCTGTGGTGTGGAAGGTGCATCTGGTGGGTTTATGCAGCAAGGATGCAACTTGGAAGAGACACTGGGCTGGGAGATGCTAGGACCTCATTAGATAGCTTTGGTGATGGGAACTACATTAGGGTCCTGACCATGGGTATAGAAGGTAAGAACGATGCCATGGATCTGTTGGGGGCAGGACTAATGGGATCACAAACTAATTGGCTATTAGGGAATATGACTCCAAGGCCCTGGAAATGGAAGAACAGCAGTTCTGTTAGCATGCAGATGCTACGTGGAAGAGCTAGCATGGTGTAAGATGAAGCTGCAATGTTGGGTTTGCATTGCATTTGAGTTGACAGTGGTATCTCCAGCTAGGCATGTGAATGGAACAGGAGCTTGAGAAGTGGGAACAGTTCTAGCTTTTGGAATCTTCCTCAGAGGGTGAAAGTTAAGGCTCTGGGTGTGGATGAACTCTTTGTGTCAGAAGGGATAGAAAGAAGAGAACTTAGAGTAGTCATGAGGGGAGATGGAGGTTGTAAAGGGGATCTCAGAATAAATGCTCAGGGTGGTGACAGGGGACCAGGACTATGTGTCATCGCAAAGTAAGATAGTAAAGGGTTTCAAGGAGGAGGAGTGGGAGGTTAGCAATGTCAATCTGAAGAGCTCAAGAGGAGGAGGAGGAGGAGGGAGAATAGGAGAAGGAGGACGGGGTGGGGGAGGGGGAGAGAGAGTCCTTGGGCTGGCCATGGGCCTGGTGAGTTTCAAAGGATCCTTTCAGTTGAGTGCTGGTGACAGAAACCAGACCACTAGGGTCTGAGCAGTGAGTGGAGAGGGAGTGAAGACAGCATCTAACTACTCTCTGGAGTGGTTTTATGATAAAAAGGGAGAGAATAGTAGTTAAAGAGGGTAGCAGGATATCAGGAACTTTCTGTGCAGACAGGAGTCATGTGAATGTCTTTAGGTATCGAGCAGGAAGGGAGACAGTTGGAGATGGGGAGGAAAGAGAAGGAAAAGAAGAGGAAGAAAAAATGGACAGAATAGTCTCCAAGGAGGTGAGCAGTGACAGGCTTGGGAGCCAAAGTATCTTATTGAGGCATGATTGAGGCACAAACAGGAGCGGAGATGTCTCTCTCTGAAATTGTAAAGGGTGGATAAAGACATGGGAAAATATTAGTCAGGCTTGGGGAACATGAATTGAAAACCTTATACCTTACATTGTACTATGTGTATGAGACAGAGCTCATGGCCCATTGGTTATTCAGTGTGAGCATTAGTCTGTACTACTTGCTACTGTAGGCTCTGGGAAGTGGTGGCTAACAACAGGTAAAGCCTGTGCCCTTGTGGAGTTGGATGCTAAACAAATCAACACAGATATGTACTATTTTGGTTGTCTGATAAGTGCCAGAGAGATAAAGCAGTGAAGCGCTAGTGAGAGTAGAAGGCGGTGAGTGGTGATGCTTTGCGCAGGACAGTTTGGGAAGGCTTCATTGCATGGGGAGGGGTGAACCATATGGAGCAGCCAGTGCAAAGGCCCTGAGACAGGAGTGTGCTGGTGTGACTGGAGCAGTGATCAGCTTGTGGTCAGAGAGGTCATGGGAATGGGGCCAGCTTATGATTGGCTCCATAAATACTAAGAACTTTGGTTTTTAGCTTAGAGTGGTGTGAGAAGCCTTAGAAGGAATTTGTTCCACAAAGTGACATCATCTGGCTTGTTGGGGCCTGCAGCTATTGATCAGGGTAGAAGCCAGGAGATGGGAGGAAGTGCTCCGACAGTGGACATATTTTGGAGTTGCTGCCAACAGGATTTACAGATGGAGAGACAAGGACTGTTCTGAGGTTCTTGCTTGGCCTGAACAGTAATGGATACTCTTTTACTGAAAGGGTTAGAATCTAGGAGGAGGGAGAATCAGAGAGTGTGGGGGTTTGAGATGTCCAGGATAGACCTGAGAAGGTCAGATTGTAAGAGTCAGGCATTTCAGCAGGAAGGTGAGAGCTTAGATTTCACCCGGGGGAAATACAGATAGGGAAGGGCCCGAGGAGAGAGTGGAGGGCCTTGCACATCTTGAGGGTGGAGACAGAAGGGGGGACTGTCAAGAAAGGGATGCAGCCCTTGTGGATTGAGGAGCGCTAAACTCCCATGAGCTCTGGGAGCTGGGATGGGGTGGCGCTGGGCACCCGATGGCCCCTGGTGTGAAGGTGGAGGGGAGTCAGGTGAGAAAAGGATGGCACAGCCAGTCCTTTCATTGTGCCCAGGAAGTTCATTTTAGGAACTTTTCTGGTGGTGCCCAGTAGCTTTGGGCAGGAGTAGAAAAGCATGAAGGGCTCCTCAGGGAAGAGGGTCACTCTGGTCGATGGGACTAAAGATCAGAGGCCTGAAGGATGCCAGGGTATTGGGGGTTGGGCCCTTGAGTGAGGCTAGGGGTGTCATCCTGGATTCAGAAAGAGGACCCGAAAAGATCTTGTGGACTGAGGAGCTGGGGAGCTGGCAGGTAACAGGACTGCGGTCTCCTGGCCCAAGCCTGGCACCTCTTCCCTCTGTTCCAAGGTTAGAAACAAGAGGGGCATGGTGCCCTAGTGGTCAGCAGGATGGACATGTGCCTTCTCTTATGGTCTGCTCATTTTCCCTCCCTCCAGTGTGTGGCCAGATCCTGGACACAGAACACCAACTAATCTTCATTTTCTTTCTGTTTTTGTTTTGTTTTGTCTTGTTTGGTGCCATGTTCCTTGCATTCTCCGTGTGCCCTGTGTCCATCCGCCCCTGTGCCATTGGTGGGGGGCTTCCCGTGCTTCGTGTCTCCCTCCCCCACTTGCCTACCACTGCCCGCCGGCTCCCCTGGGGTGGGTGGGCAGCATACAATGCCAGACTGCAGGGCCTGGGGCTGAGTGGCAGCTTCCCGGCCGCTCCTCTCCACCGGCTGCGCTCTGCCTCCCTCTCGGGTTGGTTCCTCCTCTTCCTTTTTCTCCATTAGCTCTTCAGCCTGTGTAGCTCAGTTTCTCCCTCTTCTTCCGCTTTGGGAGCTATTTGCCTTTGCCTGTCTTCCTCCTCCTCTTTTCTGTTTCCTTCTGCTTCCCATCTCTTCTGCTTCCGCAGTGACTGTCCTCTCTCTGCCTCCCTCTTATCCTGTATCCCCTCTTTTCTTGCTGCCCTCTCCTTACCCTCATTGTGCTCCTTTCCCTCTCCAGCCTCCCTCCCTCCCTGCTGCTGCATGAGCCAGGCTCCTGTCTGCATGGAGGCCAGCCTGATACTTTTAGCTTTGCCCTTGCCTGCTGGGAGCAGAGCCTAAAGTAACCAGACAAACTTCTAGGCCCCCACAGAGATGCGGGCCTTTGCAATGAGATGCATGGTGTGGGCTCCTGACAGCCCAGCACTCTGCCACCCCAGGTAGATGGCCTCAGCTGCGGGGCCCTGGTCTCATCGGGAGCTGACCTGTGCTTGGCCTGGGCTAACAGGGCATAGGACCAGGAGTGGTGGCCTGTATCTGCTATCCTGTCCACCCTAGAACGTGGAACACTCTGGGGACAGTGTCCCATCTGACCCCTCCCCCACTCTCCTCCTAGGACCCAGAGCCAGGAGCTGTGGTCCTAGCCCCGTTAGTGATGGCCTCAGTGACCTTGAGCAAGTCTCTTTCTTAGTCAGAGCTGTTTCCCAGTTCAAAAAGTGGAGTGGGAACTGGCCTGCCTTGAATGCCGTACATGGTGTGCAAACCCCAGGCCTGGTGGCCCCTGCATCAGGGCTGAGCTATTTTATCTGAGGATAATGTCGTCCACTAGTGGCTACCCCCAGCTCTTGGACATGCAGGCCCGGAGGCTCTTAGCCATGGGGAAGACGTCCCTGTCTCCATCCCGCTCCTCCAAGCCCGAGGCCCCTGTCAGGACAAGGTGCGCTCTGGCTTGCCCGCTGTGGCCTTGAGCGGTTCCAGGAAGAAGCTGGGGATGGGAAACTCTCCTCCTCAGCTCCTCATGCTCAAGGTCCCTCCTCCCATCCGCAGGGTGGGGAGATGGCTCTAGCAGGTGGCCCCTCTCTGTCTGTCCTTTCTTGGCCCAGTGGCGGGGAGTGCAGTGTTCAGCTGGGCCTGGGGTTCAGGCAGGTTCAGGGGTGGAGCCCTCTCCGAGGGGAGCTGGCATGGCTTGCCCTGGGGCTGCTGGTGTGATCGCCTGCCGTGTGGCTTCCTGGTGCCCTGGCCCAGCAGGTGGCCATCCTCCTGGACCCCCTCACTTCCGGAGCCCCTGGCACGCAGTCGGACACCTGGCCCCACCGCCTGGAGCCGAGGAATCCAGTCTTTTGGAAACTGGAAGGCTGGAAAGAAGAGCTGGGTCTGTGGGGGGTGGAGGTGGCCAGTGGGAGTGTGGGAGTGACTGTGATGAGGCTGATACTACTCGGGCAAGGGTTAGTCAAGAGTCATAGAGCTTTGCCACAGTGCACAAGGCTTCAGCTTCCAAGATTGCAGTTTGAGTGTGTGTGTGTGTGTGTGTGTGTGTGTGCGCGCATGTACACGCCTGCCTTAAGAGAAGAGGGAAGAAAACAAAGATTCCTGGGCAGAGGGCGATGGTGCAGAACAGGCCGTCTTACTATGGGTCAGTCTCTGGGACTTGAGAGAGTGTGTTCTCTTCCGTGGCTGTCAGCTTGGGTCCAGACAACCCAACTTGGCTGAGGAACAATGGGCTCTCTTCTCTCCCCTTCACCGTGCTGCTTCCCCTCCCAGAGAGAGAGACAAGAGGGAGAGAACATGGCTGTCCGCACACTTGGGGCAGCTCTGGGCTTGCCAAGGGAGACAACAGTGGGACACTGTGTTTAAAGAATGTCAGTGGCCCTGATGGGCCATGGGTGCCACGGGGCACTCTGTAGGGGGTGGGGCTGTCCCTGTGGGAGTGGAATGTGGGGTCTTCCCCCGCTGAAGGGGGAGGCTGTGCCCTGCAGCCTCCTGGCTCTTTGGAGGTCACTGGGTCCACCCTCTGCCTCTGGGTGAGATCCATTCCCACATGCTAAGCTGGTGCGGGAGGGAACAGGAACTGAGAAGGTGCTAGTGCTTTGTGGAAGTTCTTGCGTCACCCACCCAGTCTAGCATCTTTTCCCACTGCTGCAGCCTTGTGTGGCCCCTGGGCGTGGATGCTGCTCCGGGCCAGTCCAGGACAATGTTCCCTTTCGCTGCCTCTGATAAAAGCAGACCCATTTTTAAGGACAAACATTAAATCCCCCAATAAGGAAGGTTACCCCTTGAAAAGGCAAAGGGACCTTCCAGAAAGAGGCTGCTGGGGTGGGTGATCCTGGAACTGAGGCCAGCCTTGTGCATTTCCTTTAACCTTGGGGCTGAACTGGCTTCCAAACCCCAAAAGCCCTTCTCAAATGGGCCTCCTTTGTCATGACATTAGTAGAAAATCAATGACTACATCTGTTTCTCTCTGATGTTTTTGTCAGTGATGAGCCCAGTGGGGCTGTAAGCCACACCAGCCAGGATGGCTCAGCAGGGCAGGACTGGGTGGAGGAAGGAGCCGGACTGAGGCCACAGGGCTGCTTGGTTGCTCTGTTCTGCAGGCCCTGGGCGCCTGGAGTTGTAGGAGGACTATGGCCTGGCAGCACACTCCACATGCAGCCTCCTTCCTCGGGGCATGTGGGCTGAATGGGACTGATTGGACACTCAGAGTGCTCTGAGGTTGCAAAGCGGCTTGCTTTAAGCAGAACAGTTAGAGCAGAGCAGTTCCTGGCTTGCTCGAGTTGGCAGGGAGAGCTGCCTCTCAGTACGAGTCCAGAGTGGTGACTAGATGCCTTTGGGCACCATTGGCACTTAACATGCTGCACCAGGCCTGCTGCCCTCATCAGGCCCTGTGGAACTTCTGTCACAGGAGCATAGTGTCTCTTGGCTGGCATGGGTTTGCATATGCCCTTGGACCTGTGGCCAGTGGTCTGCTGTGCTGTTTATGACAAGCAAGCAGAAAGGCTTCCCAGGAGCCGCTAGTCATGGTGGCTGTTGTAGTTATGCCAGGCTGGGAGGCTTCCTGCAGCTCATGCACCACCCTGGAGATGGAAGCGGATTCAGTCTACATGAGGGTGAATTTGGCTTGCTTGCACAGGCACATTTCTAGGTTCCAGCTCTGTGTGTGTATATATATATGTATGTGCATGTGTGCGTGTGCGTGTGCGTGTGCGTGTGTGTGTGTGTGTGTGTGTGTGTCTATGCATGCATACTCCCACACATGCTGGGTGACAGTGTTCAGGGTCCCAGGCTCGTGCGACCTTGGACCTTGAGTTAACCCTAAGGGTGGTGAAGGCAGGGCAGAAAGTCTTCCGGAAGGTAACTGGGTCTAGAAGCACACCCTTTGGGCTGGGTCGTGGCCCCTGAGACTGGAAAGTAACTTTAGGATTCTAGGAGCCAGCTCTATGAGGCAATGGATTCCATGCCTCCCACCCAGCTGTGGGAGGAGGGAGTGGCAAGGAAGCAGGGTGAGGTCAGCAACGTGTCCAGCCTGTGGGTGGAACTGGGTGGGCAGCGCAGAGACACAGATGGGGCGCAGGACTTTTCTGTGCTTCCCCTTCAGTGGGATGGCATCTTTAGGGATGGATGGAGAGTTTGAGGGGAGTTGGTAAGAGGTACATGGAATGAAGGTTGGGGAACCTCAGAGCAGGTCAGAAATATTCCTGGGGCCAGTTGGGGCTGAGAGCTCCAGAGCAAGACTTAGTCACTTTAAATTTCTCCTTGGGAGCACCATTTGCAAGATGATGCAATTTAGCCCTTTCCAAAAGCTCTTCCCCATGGGTTTGATGTTGCTTGTTGGTTGATGCAGTTGCCTTGGAGACCCTGTCTCCCCTCCATCTCCCCTCCTATGTCTGGAAGCTCTGGCCCTCTGCCTCCAGGGGCTGGAAGGAGCTGACATCTGTTTCTTCTATCTTCAAAAGCTTTATGCTTTTGGTCCCAGTACTTGGAGAAGAAGAGATTCTAGTAAAGACGGAGCCCAAGGCTGGGGATTTAGCCCAGTGGTTCCCATCTTTACCTTTTAAGTGCAGGGTCCCTAGTTTGGTCCCTGGTATCAATAAAAGACTGAGCCCAATGCTAGCAGGTCCTCCACCCTGCAGAGAAAACCTAGGGAAGCTGGGGGAGGTGCTGAGTAGAGGCATCCCACTTTGGCTCTGCCACTGTGCTAAGCAGTGCTACCTTCAAGGGGGGTATGATGGGATTGATCGTTTCTCAAATAATATTCCATTGCTCTCCATGCTTGGCCATTCCTCCAGGGGTGCAGGCTCGGGAGAGGCAGCCTGCAGAGCCCCCAGCCCCGCTCCGGAGGAGGGCAGCCAGCGATGGACAGTATGAGAACCAGTCACCTGAAGCCACGTCTCCCCGTAGTCCTGGGGTTCGCTCCCCTGTCCAGTGTGTCTCCCCAGAGTTGGCTCTTACCATCGCCCTCAATCCTGGAGGGCGGCCCAAAGAGGTGAGTCCTTGAGCTGTATCCTGCGGTCACCAAAGATGGGCCCAACTCATGTCTCCAGGAACCTGAGGGTCAGCATGGCCAAGCTGTCAGTAAACAGAACTTTTTGCTCGAGACATGTAGAGTCACTTCCTTCCTCCCGCAGCTTTTATGCCTCCTCTGAGGTAGAAGCTCCCTTCTCTCTGCCTAGAATCTATTAATTGCCTGACAAGGATTCCGGAGATGGCATAGGTGATCTTGGTCTCAAAAACATGAATCAGGTCAGATAGACTGAGAAAAATGTTTATGTCTTTCCCGGAAAGTTTTGTTTGCAGATTTAATTTTCATGCCAAAATGTTTGCATTTCTGGGATGTTTCAGTAGCTGGAAGAAATGTGTCTCAAACTTCAGTGGGCAGAACCACTGTGGAGTGTGTTAGAACTGTAGATTCCCAAATCCACCTCCAAAGATTTCAGCGTAGAAGATCTGCGAGGGAACCACAAATCCCCATTTTAAATGTGTGCCCTGGAAGATTCTGATGCAGACGGTCCATGGACCACATTGGGACACATTGTGCTGTCCTGTAACAACCAGGCGCTTGTGTCATCCTGGATGTCAGAGGCCTTCATACACCTCTCTGACTTGGCTTCTAGTAGGATCCAAGTCCGCCCTGATCTGAATTATTTCCAAGTCAGGTGTTCCTGATTCTGCTGTGGTTGACAGTGACCTTGCAAACCGCCACTCCCAGTTGAATTGACTCTCAACTATAAGAGGTTGGAGCTGTGAGTGGTCAGCTCACCTGTGGGCTTACTGAGCAGTGGTGAAGATCAAACTGAAGGAGTTTGTCCCTCCTTAACCTGCTATTCTCATGGCCAAATCATCCGAAGGGGAATGTGGCCTGCTCAGGACTCCCACTTTTCTTTCCCTTTTTCTTCTACAGCCCCATCTGCATAGCTACAAGGAGGCTTTTGAAGAGATGGAGGGAAGCTCCCCGACCAGCCCACCACCCACTGGGGGTAAGAGCTTTTTGCTCAGCCTGTCTTCTCTGTTGCCTCCAGGCCTTCATCTCCACCTTGGCCAGTGTGGGAAGGACAGGAGGCATGTGCCAGCAGAGCTGGGAAGGGTTAGAGTTTGCTAGCCCCTCTTCAGATTCTTCCCTTCCACTGTGCTGTTTTCTGCCTTGTCCATTTTCACATCTACCGTTAAGGCAGCCCCAGTCTTCAGACCCAGATTGACCTACTATGGGGCCCTGAGCTCTCATATTTTAGGGTTTTCTTAATTGTTTAAGTCTTTCTTATATCCTATGCTCCAAAGATCCTTCATCCTTCCAGGTACTCTGTGATTTCACCTTGACACTGTTTTTGACCCCCATTTATATTTGCATCAAGACACTTTACTGGAGACTGGTGTTGCTCAGGGGTCAGGATGGCTGGGCCCAGCTCCTGGATGAAGAAGATGAACTGGAGCTGGCTGGGGATTGTCCGTCCTGTACACTGTGGTGTGTAGCAGTGGCACATGACCCATGTGTCAGAGAACTTGTGCTGCTGCCATCTCAGGGATGCAAGAGGCCAAAGTTATGATGTGTCAGTGGCTTCTAGAAGCCATGGCTGTGGCTGCCTGATGGAAACAGAATATGAGCATCTTGTAAATAAAATGCTTAGTAGCTGCATTGAAAGATATGATAGGAAAATGATGAAACTGATTTTTTAAAATTCTTTATTGATGCATTTTATATACACATCACAATCGTGAACAACATTGAAAATTTATACCAGTGTGATTTTAATAACATCTTCATTATATCCAAACTATTATCTATCCTTTTGATAGGTAAATAATATAAAAATATAGAGATATTGGGCCGAGGATTTAGCTCAATGGTTCCGGCACCTGTCTTGCAAGCGCAAGGACCCGGGTTTGATCCCCAGTAACCACATACCTATACTGGCTGTGGAGACTCACGCCCAGCAGCAACCAGTACGACATACCACAGTGCCAGGCGTAGTGGCTCACGCCTGTAATCCCAGCACTCGGGAGGCAGAGGCAGGAGGATTGCTGTGATGTGAGTTGGAGGCTGAGCTCAGGGCCAGCCTGAACCACAAAGCGAGACCCTGTCTCAAAAAAAAAAAAAAAAAAATAGAGATATACCACCTTTTTTTAAGTCACTGGTGCAGTCTAAAATATTGAAATGCTTTTTGGTGATCTTTTTGCATTCACAGCACGCCAGTTTGATCTGCCAGCTGCAGGCTCTCAGTAGCCACGTAGGCCTCACGGCTGCCATGCTGGACAATGAAGGAGTGCTGGCTTTGAACCCGCTACTCCAGAGCCAATGCTTTGGCCTGTTGTGACTCAACGGCATTTTGCTTCCTGGCTCTTGACCTTTCACCTTCATAACTGCTTCCAATCACTGTTGGATCCAAACACAAGGATGGACGCCATCCGGGTTATGCTAGAATTAGGTTTTGCCTTTTGCTCACTGTGCCCTTTGCCAGCCAGGGTGTCCTGGGGACAAGAAGAAGTCAAAGGTTTCATAACTGCACAGGGTTGGGGAGAGATGATGGCAGGCGAGAAATGCTAGGAATTTTTCTCACAGGAAGCAGAAGCCTACTTGGCTTCAGCGCCACCCACTCGTCTGCTTCCCCACGAGGCCACTTTTCTTGGGACTGAGCTGGGTGGGGTTCTAGCGGCAGATGGGGAGAAAACCCAAGAAAGCTTCCGACCATCTCTGGTCTTCTTATTCACTTCACTTTCTCTCGTGGGTCTCTCTGCCCCTCTGCTGCACCTGCTGGGCAGGAGTATGCTGACTCGAGCCCTGGAGTTGTGCCTGGACTCATTCCTTATAATCATGCATTCAGCTAGGCATCCATCTGAGGAATACTTGCAAGCATCAGTATGAGTAAGACAGTGTGTTAGGGAATGGGAGGTGTGGAAAGGGCTAAACTTCCCCAGTAGCTGGAGGTGTATATTTGTGCACATATTTCCCCCTGGGGCATCTGTTCATTGGATGTGTAAGGACAGAAGCAGAGTAGGCATAGGCCACCCGTTTGGGACCTCCAAGATGCCCCCTGCTCCCATGTATACAGGCAGACTTCCCTGCACGAACACAAATAGCTTGTGCATGTCACTTGTGTTGAGATTGTACTCTTTTTTGGTGCTGTTCCTTTAAGTCTCTGCAGCTTTTGGGGAAAGGAAGGGTGCTAGAGAGGGTGCATGGAGTTGTGTTTGGATCTTGGGCATCTGAGCACCACATCTAGTATGTTGAGAACATCAGGCAGGCCCGGAGCATCCTCAATAGCTCTAGCCTCTGGTTCCTGATCGCCCTGATAGGAGACAGAGCTCATTTCATTAGTTCTCAGAGGTGAGACGTGACAGCTGTCACTGAGACATCTCGTGACTGGGCATAATACCACCAGTAGCTCAGCCAAGATCCTTGGTTGATGGGAAAAAGCCCGGCAGCCCTTTCTGACCTTGTGTGTTATGTGACACTTGTAACCTAGCTGGGTGGCTCAGGAGGAGCCTGGCTTTGCCCCCGGAAGCTGGTGCTCATGGCCCAGGACTGCTCCAGTTTCTTCTCCAAAAGAAACTGCTCCAGTTTCTTCTGCCAGGGTGCAGAGGTACAGAGCCCCAAGCTGAGGTCTTTGCTTCTGGGGCTTGCAAGGGACCCTAAGTGGTAGGGTTTCCACCTGAGTCCCCTCTCCTCCCTGTGTCCTTTTCAACATGTGTCATTGTGAGATTTAGTGCCCATTTTCATTTAGTCTTCTCTCAGTCCCTCCACACATGTGGGGGGGGGTGTTAGGGAAAGAGAAAGGAGGAGGGGGAAAAGACATTATAGAAAAAAGCAGAAAGAAGCCTGTGTGTATATTATGAGCCACAGTACTGTGGGGACTATAGCAGAAGCCAAGGGCCGAGGGGTAGAAATGATTTTCTCAAGGTTGAGGACAGGGCCAGGACAAGGGCGTCACTTCCTAACTCTTTCCCTTTGTCCTTTAAACTGCTGAAATATGGAGAAATAGAGAGCCAGGGAAGAGGAGTGGAGCCAGATCAGCTGGGCTTTGGAGATGGTTCTGTGGCTGCCAACTGTGGGGGTGTCCGGACCTCCTGCTGCACCCCCTCACTCCCTGCCTCTGTCTCTTTTCTTCTTCCCACACAGTGCGCTCCCCTCCAGGGCTGGCCAAGACACCCTTGTCTGCTCTGGGTCTGAAACCGCATAACCCGGCAGACATCCTGCTGCACCCCACGGGCGGTGAGTGATTGGCCGGAAGGACAGTGGTGAGGGGGTGCAGGAAGGGGGATGTGCCCTGGAGGGGATCTCATTGAGAGCTCCCCGAGGGGACACTTCTGGGACCCTCTTGGAGATGCGATGGCCAGAGGCCCTGGGCCTTGCTCAGGTCAGGCCGTGGGGCCCTCTGCACAGGGCTTGGGTGACACCTCCCTTTGCAGCCCTTCTATTTGTTGTGATTCCTTGGACTTGGATATTTGAGGACCTGGTCTGTTTGTGGAGTCACTCAGCTTTCTGCTAGAAGCCTGTTTTTTTTTTTTTTTTTTTTAAATTTAAATCTTTATTGGTACATTACATATACACATCATGATTGCACTCCACAATGGGGAATTGTACCAGTATAAGACACAAATTAATTCTCATTTTTTCCCATAGCCCTACCCACCTTACCACCCCCCTATATACATAAAATTTATTTCCTTTCTTTTTTGTTATAATCTCATTATTTTTCCCCCTTCACCCTATTTCACTTTGAGTATTTTCTCAACACTAGATATATAACATACAATTGTTACATATTTGGCCTGTTGTATATATATATTTGGCCATTCACGAGAGAGCAGGAGTGGCCACACATAAATCCACTTACCTTCTGGAAGTATATGACATACAATTCTAGAACTCATTTACATCTTTATTTTCTCATACCAGAGTATATAACATACAATTCTAGAACTCATTTACATCTTTATTTTCTCATACCAGAGAAAAGATGCGATATTTACCTATTTGTGACCTATTTATTTCACTTATGAGGATATCCTTAAGGTATGTCCGTTTAAGTATAAATGATTCAAACTTATCTTTTTTATGTCAGAATAATACTCCTTTCTGTAGAAGAACCACAGCTTTTTTATCCAGTCTCCAGTTGATGGACACTTGGGTTGTTTCCAAAATGTAGCAATCACAAACTGAGCTGCTATAAACATAGGTGCACATAAGTCACTGTGATATGAGTCTTTTAATTCTTTTGTGTATATACCTAGCAGAGCAATGGCTGGATCAAATGGGACCTCCAATCCTAGCTTTTTTAGGAATCTCCAAACTGATCTCCACAGGGGTTGTAAGAATCTACAGTCCCACCAACAGTGGAGAAGGGTTTCTTCTTCTCCACAGCCTTGCCAACATTTGTTGCTGGCTAATTCTGACATGGCAGCCATTATTTGTGAAGTGAGATGAAATCTCAGCATTGTTTTCATCTGCCTCTCTTAATGACTAATGATGTTGAGCATTTCTTCATATGCTTCTTAGCTGCTGTTACTTCTTCCTCTGAAAAATATCTGTTCATTTCAGATGCCCATTTTTGAATTGGGTCTTTAAATTTGGGTGGGCTGATTTTTTTTTTAGCTCTTTATATATTCTAGATAGTAGCCCTTTGTCTGAGGAACAGCTGGTAAAGATTTTTTCCCACATTGTTGGTTGCCTTTTTGCTCTGTTCGTGGTTTCCTTTGCTGTGCAGAAGCTTTTTAAAAGAATGAGGTCCCATTTGCTGATTTCTTCTGCCAATACCTGTGCTATAGAGGTTTTGTAGAAGCCTGGCTTTTCTAACCACCCACTGGCCTCTGCTCTGAGTCTCCTCTCCTCAGAGGCCAGATCCCTGGATTTGGGGTGTTTTCCTGCCCGGCCTCTTTGGGCCTTCAGAACTCTCCTGAGAAACCCATGACTCAGTGGAGGCCACCAGGTCCCAAGTGTTGGCCCCTCAGCTCCAGTTCCCCTGCTTTGCCAAGGCGCACATCACCCCAAGTAGCCTGTAATCCTGCCCTTGTTCACATCCTAAACAGCATTTGGCTGTGCTGCTGAGGATAGAGCCAGATTCTGGGGCTACCGGGCTGCTCCCCAGCCTCCTTGGGGCCTCACAGCCTGCCCTGGTTACAGAGAGGCAGACGGTTCCTCCAGAGCTGACAGTCACCTTGGCTCACACCTCTGACCTCTTCCCACTTCCCAGTTCCTCTCCTTCTTGTGGGGAGGAAACCATGGGGACCCCAGACATCTAATATGCCTAGAAAATCACTCCTAGAACGGGTTAGGGCTGAGCTGGGGCTTTTGAGGTCAACTGTACCTTTTCTCCTTAGTAGCCAGAAGACTGATCCAGCCAGGTAGGTGGCAGTAGCATGTGTTTGTGATCCACACGGACAATGGCTGGGGCACAGCCTGCCACCGAAGTGTTAGCATGGCCAGGGACACTGAGCCACGGGGAGAAAAGGGGCCGTGCCACTGCTCACTGACCAGCTCTCTGCTGCTTGAGACTCGGCCACGCAAGCCTTGGCCTCGGGGCCGTGGCAGGGACAGGTCCCTGAGGGCAGAGGCCCCAGCTGCACCCTGGACTCCTGGAGTCTGGTGCAGGGTGGCTCAGGCTTCTCTGAGGGGCTTTTCTCCAGCTTCGTCTTTCTGCCTCTCTCTCAGCAAATTCAATTCTTCAGCAATGCTCCCTGGTAACCAAACTCTCTCTCTCTCTTTCTCCTGTTGGCTGTTCCTCTTGTCTTCGGCACCTGCTCCTTTTTCCTGCCTCTCCTCCTCCTGCCTCTCTTCTCCTCTTCCCTCAGAGGAAAATGAGGGGAAGGAGGTGGCTAAACTTCCAGAAGGTAAGTGGATTTATGTGTGGCCACTCCTGCTCTCTCGTGAATGGCTATGCACATAGCACACGACACGGCTGGCTGCAAGACAGCCTCTCTTCTTACCTGGTCTCAAGTGACCAGGCACATAGTCTTCCTGTCCCCACCCCTGGCACTGGGCGCCAGTTCAGGGACAGCCTGTGTCCAGGTGTAAATATGGTGCCACCTTGTTGAGAGAAAGTGCCCCCTCCTGCTGTTTCCTCTCCGAGGGTGTTTGCACCGCTTGCCTGGTATGCACCACACGCACAGGAGGACAGGCCAGGCTGTCCGCAAGCGCTCTGTGGGCTGCACAGTGCCCTGATGTGGGGGGACCCTGTAGGGTGCTGAGCAGCATCTCTGGCTTCTGCTTGCCATAGGCCAGTAGCACTCACCCAGTCATGACAACCGAAAGTGTCTCCAACAAGGCCAGTGTCCCCTGGGAGATAATTGCCTTCGGTTCAGCACCTCCATCAAAAGCCACACAGTCAGGTGTGGTGGCGCACACTTGTAATCCCAACACTCAGAAGGCTGAGGCAGGAGGATTGCCATGAGTTTGAGGCCAGCCTGGGCTATACAGTTAGTTCAAGGACAGCCTGAACTACATAGGGAGACCTTGTCTCAAAAAAAAAAAATGCATAAAGCCACATCTTGCCCTTTGGAAGCCTTTGCCAGGTTTCTTGACAGCACAGGAAATAGGAAGTCTTTGTTTCTGGGATCTTAGACACCTTGGGGGACCTCAAGGAAGCTGTGTACCCACGCTGGACAAACATATGTTGAGACCCCTGTGCACATTATTCTGAGAAGCAGTTTTAAGGAGTGAGACAATTGTGGGTCCTGCCCTGAGTGCTGATTTGATGGAGCCCTGGATGGTGCACCTGGTGGGTGGAGGGGCCGTCATCTGGTGGGAACGATTTCTGATGGGGACTCAGAGCATTGGGTGACTCTGAGGGGCTCTGGTCTGAGAGGTTCCTGCAGCAATGGGCAGTGGAGCTGGGAGGGGCGGCTAGGATAATCAAGGGCCAGCCATGGTCCTGAGTTCCACATCCAGGAGACACAGGGGCTCCCAGCCCCTGAGATAAGGTGGGCGCTCAAGTCCTCATGTGAGAAGACTGCTGTGGGCTGTGATCCCACAGGCTGGCAAGTGCTATGGCTGTCTACCCTCGAGGGTGACTCTTCAGAGAGCAAGTACAGTGGACATTTGGGGTATGAGCAGGCTGACATACATACAACTTGGGTTAGTTGTTTGAATGATCAGAGTGTTAATTTTAACTTGCGACCAAAGTCTTGAGTTATGACTTGAACGCCAGCTGCTTGTGCTTCCAGATGGTCTCAGTCACAGATTAAACCCTTAGAGAGTTCTGGGAGAAACATTAAAACAGTTTTTCCTGTGTGGGGTTAATGGAGAAATCCTGGCCCAGTGTCTCCCTGTGGACACTGAGATCTGCCTGGAAGAAAGTGTGGCTAAAATTATACAGGAAGAAGAGAGACTTTGAAGGAAGCTGACCAATTTGAGTTACAATCAGCCTATGTGAATGAAGTGAGTTTGTAAGTCAAGGGTCCACTGCATTAGGCCTGGGCATGGTTTAGTGATAGAGTACTTACCCAGCATACCTAAGGACCTGGATTCAACCCTAGTGCCACAGAGCCGAGCTGAGATCTGTCAAGTGTGCCCCACAAGTGTCTCAGCTGTGACCGAGTCCCCAGTCTACCATCTGTCCCAGAGCCATAGAATTTGGAGGGGAAGTTTCTAGCCACACTGCAGTCGTCCTGGACCAGGAGCTGAGGTCTGTGAGGGCGAGATGGGGGAGGACGATATCTCTTGGCTCTTCCTGAAGTGGCCTTTCAGAGCCTGCCCTATCTCAGTGCTCTGCCCTGGATTCCAGTGTGGGAGTCGGAATTGCTGTCCCGGGAATGGGCAGCTAAGGGCAGAGAGCAAAGCCGGGCAGCCCGTTCTGCATTTCCTGACTCAGGCTCACGGCCTACCTTGGGCTGGAGTACATTCTCTGCTGAGCCTCGGAAAGTCTGCGTGGCTTCCCTGCTCGCACTTGAGTGGGAAGTTCAGGAAAAGAGTCCTGGGGGGAAAATGGCCAGGTTATTTAGCTGAGGGAAAAGAAGAATCCGGGGCTGCTGCTCTTTTCAAGTCCCTATGATAAATATATTCATACACTTTTATTCATTGATTTGATAAATATCTTATGGGGCTGTTACACTCAGCGCTTCGGAGGGAAGGGATACAGGTCACTATCTCTGCTAACTTGGGGAACTCAAAAGGAGAAGAGCAGAAGAGGACGGGACAGACGTGGGCCCTGGAATAGGCAGGAACAGCGTGTTGATGGCATACACAGAGGCCCTTAGTAGGAAGCAACGGTGAGCCTTTCCTAGCAACTGCAGAGTCATGATGCTGGAGTGTAAATGTGAATGAAGTGAGTTTGTAAGTCAAGGGTCCACTGCGTTAGGCCTGGGCATGGTTCAGTGGTAGAGTACTTAACCAGCATACCTAAGGACCTGGATTCAACCCTAGTGCCACAGAGCTGAGCTGAGATCTGTCAAGTGTGCCCCACAAGTGTCTCAGCTGTGACCGAGTCCCCAGTCTACCATCTGTCCCAGAGCCATAGAATTTGGAGGGGAAGTTTCTAGCCACATTGAAGAAACAGTGTGGTGAGGGGGGAAAGGTAAACAGGAGCCAGAACACGAGGGTCATTGTCAACATATTATTTTATAGTCACAGCAGCACTGAGGAGAAAGCAGCAGGAATCCCGTTTTACTGACAAGAGATTAGATGACGTGTCAGGCCCACTGTTAGCAGCATGTGGGGGCTGTACCTTTCCATGTGACTGGGTTGGGTACGAGGGGCCCTTCAACATCTGAACTGTGACTTTACTGGTGTGGGGACCCAGAGCCCATCTCCTTGAGGGGAGGAGAGGACGAAAACCTGAAGGTGTTGAAATGCAAGGTTGATGTCCAGAGGGACTTCCTGGGGCGGGGACGCTCAGGGTACATTCTGTTTGTCCAGCTGATTTGGGGTGGATAGATTCGGCCCCAAAAGACAGTGGACTTGAGATGGCCTCTCTGGAGATTCTTCCTCCTTTTGAATTCTTGGTGCCAGGTGTTGTGTGACATCACGATGCTTGGGGGTGAAGAAGGGTGAGACGTTCCGGGGAGGGGAGCGATGCCACTGGCACCTCAAGATAAGGCAGAAGTGCTGAACCAGGATAGGAATCAAGTGACGGGGATGCAGAGAAGGGGATATCTCCCTTGAAGATTCTCACTTGAGCTCTTGGATCTGAGACTCAAGCATTTGTTTACTTCCTCCATCTCTTTACCACACCCATGTTTCTTCCTCCACAGTCACTTTCTGCATCTTTGTCTTCTTGTTTTCTCTCTCCTCTTCCCCTCCCCCTTTGTTCCTTTCTCATTCCCTCTTCCTTTGTTCTCCCCCTCTCCCTTGGACTATCTTCAGAGTCACTGGGGTGTCAAACCCAGAGCCGCATACACATTAGGCAAGCACTGAGCCACTGAGCCACCCCCAGTCTCCACATGGCTTCGTTTTTCTCTGGGTGAGCCTCTTCTCCCCAGCCAGAGTTTTTTCCACTTGAGGGTGTGGAGGAAGGAAGAGCTGACGGGTCCCAGGCTGGGGAGCCGAGTCCCCCTTGTGTCTCTAGCTGCTCTGAGCCGCCACCAGCCACTTGGAATGGTTTGGGCTCCTGGAATGTTCTCCATGCAACGCCCTCCCCAGCCACCCCTCCCACCCTTTCTAGCCTTTGCCTGGGTGCAGCTGCCCCAGGATTGGTAGAGAGAGGAAAAGCACAGGGTGCCCAGGCTGGGCGCGGCTGGAGTGGCCCAGCCTGGGGCTTCAGCCAGGGTGGGTGTTTCTAACCATGTGACAGGCCAGAAAAGCAAGAAGGAATCGGAAAGTTCCCACTTCGTGATACTCCACCTGCTCCAGGTGAGTGTTCTCATTCCCACTTTACAGATGAAGAAACTGAGGCACAGAGAGACTATAGTCAGAAAGAAGGGGAAGCCTGCAGTTGTCAGTATGCAAGTCTGAGGTGGTAAGGGGAGAGAAAGCTGAGGGACAGAGAGGAAAAAGGAAGCATTTTCATTAGAAATCTGAGTCTGGAAACTTGGAGAAACTGACATTAGGCCCTGGGCTTGGTTTTACCCAGCCCTGGAAAAGCATGTAACTTCCCAGGATTGGTAGAGAAGACCCTTCGACTCAGGTCATGAGGAATGGAGCATGTGGAAGGACTTTTCTCCTTTGATCCCTGATTTGCGAGTAGGGGTGGGTGGAAAGGGCTGGACAGAGGAAGAGGATGCAGTGGGAGAAGACAGGGTGCAGGTGCAGATGCCAGGGCGGGGCTGGGCTCTGGCCCACAGGGTGTCTCCTGGCATGGTGAGCAAACGGATTGTGCTTCCCAGTGTAGTCCTGTCCCCCAAGTTCAGACTCTGGCTTGCTGGGAGCTCCACTGGCATTCTGTGGTTTCGAAGCTGAAGGGGCTGGGGTAGTGACCGTAAGATAGGCTTTGAGGACGTGGCCAGCTTTGCAGTTCTCGTTTTGGGACTTGTAATGTACTGTTCCACCAGCCTGGCGTGTAAACCTGTCCTCAGGCACGTGACTGCAGCTCCAGTGTGGCATGGAAGCGAACTGTGGGGCCTTCTCTGGTTCCTGTTCAGTAGAGGGGTACATGTGAGGTTTTGTTTTTTTTAGACAAGGTCATGCTTTGTAGTTCAGGCTGGCCCTGAGCTCACTGTATAGCCCAGGCCAGCCTGGAACTCATAGCAATCCTCCTGTTTCTGCCTCCCGAGTGCTGGACTTAAAAGTGTGAGCCACTATGCGTGGCACTGTGGTATGTGATTACCAGGAATCAAACTTGGGACCTTGTGCTTGCCAGGTAGATGCTACAACCACTGAGCTATATCCCCAGCCCAAGGAATATGTGTGTTTTTAAAGGAGGTTGCAGAGGACTGTGAGTTGTTTATTTAATGTGTGGATCAAGGTCTTGGCAGAGAGCCTATGTCTCATTCCAGTGGTGCAACCAGAGGAGGGTTTAATGGATTGTTTAAAAGTCTAGGAATGTCACATACCTTGTGCAGTACCATGGCAGGAGTAGGGAGCCATTGCCACCCCAGGCCTGAAGAACCAGAATGGTCTGCAGGAGAGGGTGGTGACCAACTGTGTTCTGTGGTTGAGGTTGCAGCCATTGACCCTTGATGTCTCTTTCCCTCCTGCTCATTTCCTGCCAGTCCCTCCCGGAGCTGTCGGACAAGGGGGTGTGGGTGACATGGTAGGTAAAGGCCAGGCTCCAG
Organism: Petromus typicus; assembly: GCA_004026965.1. Taxonomy (NCBI): domain Eukaryota; kingdom Metazoa; phylum Chordata; class Mammalia; order Rodentia; family Petromuridae; genus Petromus; species Petromus typicus. Next base: position 27,739 of record PVIR01014643.1, read on the forward strand.
ATGAAGGCAGAGAGGGTGAGGAAGGAGAAGTGGGGCAAAGAGGACCCGGCCTCTTGGGGTGTCAGCAGTGACTTTCCTAGGCTGAGCTCTAGGGACCATGGTTCTCTTTAATCGTTTTGGACACTTCTGACTGAGCAGGGCTGCAGGGCAAGGGTTGTCCATTTGTGGATTGGTGGGGCAGACACACGCCAAGGCTGCCATGGACCAGGCCAGTGCTCCTCTGGCTTTCTGTGGTTCAGAAGTGGAAAGTTATCTGCTCTGTGCGAGGCACTGGGAAAACCTGTCCTCCTGGTAGGATCTGGGTGCTTGGGGAGGGGCAGGTGGACCCCGAACTGTCTCAAGGTGGGAGCTGTGAGAAGCAGCACTGAGCGTCTGTTTGGAAGGGTCAGGAATTGTCCAGAGGGAGTGATGGATGGGCTGTGAGGGATGGGAGGTAGGGTGGATTCTGGCTAGGTCACCTTAGTGTGTCTGTGGATGAAGTACTTACTCTCCACTGGACCCTCTGCCCAGCTGGATCATCACTCCAGGGCAAGGAGCAGTTCCCCTAGACTAAAGCCACACTGAAACCATTGGCCCTTCAGTTTTAGATGGCCCTGTGTTTATGAGAGGGTTGGGATCTTTGCCAGATGGTTGCTTCGTGAGCCAGCACTGCCATTTGCTAGCTGACCAGGGCAAGGGACTTACATTCTCCAAATCCTAGTTTGCTCACGTGATCATTTGCTAATTTGATCTATGCACAGCCCTGTGGAGCTGGGACTCCCCGTGCTAATGGGCTGCTGTGTGGGTAGCAGTCGGCTGTGGGTGCCCATGTGAGACAGTGAGCCCACTCTGGGCCACCCGGGAGACGCACTGGGCAGTGGTGTGCATGACCCCCGAGAGCCTGAGTTTGTGGGCCAATCTTCGCGCTTCTCTGGGCTTAGGAGACAGTTTGGATCACGGGTCAGCAAACTCTGGCAGCGGGTCAGAGCCTGCCTGCCACCTGTTTTTATAAAGAAAGTTGTTACAACACAGCTGTGCCCACTTGGTTAGCCATTGTCCACAGATGCTGTAGACTCTCTGAGCCTCTGCACCTAAGAAGTACATCGCTCAGTTCTTCACAAAAATGCCTTCTGGCTGTGGGTCAGAGGACCTCTGTCTGACTGGCACAGATCCCAAATCTGCAGTGCCAGCTTGTCCTGGGCAGCTTGAAGTGAGTGGTGCCCCGGACTGCTTGAGAAGTGCTTGTAAACAACGGTCTTGGTGGCTCATCTCATAGGCTGGACCCCAGGTCCAGGTGCCCAGGTAGCTGCATCTATAGTGCCCTGAAGCTGACTCCCCACACCCACTTGTTCACATGTTCTGCAAAAAGCTGTGGCTGGAAGGACTGTCCTCTGCCTGCACAGGGAAGGCCTGTTGGTCTGGGAGAGGGTGTCTGGCCCAGGTACCTCGAAAGGAGGCTGGGACTTACACAGATCTTGCCACCCCTCCTTCTGAAGTGAGGTCTCCACGCAGCTCAGGGGAGGAGGCTCCTTTTATAGTTCCCTCTCCCTGGCAAAGTGAGCATCACAGTTCTGACCAGCAAAAGGTGCAGGTTCCCCAGCCATAGGGCTGCATAGTCTCCAGCTCTCAACCTCAGACTGGTTTCAGCTAATGTTTAATGTGGCAGTGCCCTGCTCAGCCCTTTCAGCCTTGAGCGAGTGCCAGGGCTGGCCTCAGGCCGTGGGGGTGTCAGACAAGTGCTGGACCAGGAGCTGTGTGGCTCTTGCAGTTTGACTTCCTGGCTTTTGCCTCCTCCTCTGTAAAATGGCCTTTTTGGCTCTTTCCCTCCCTCACAGCCTCGGCTTGGGCTGATCTGAACACCACCAGCGATAATGTGTGTAAATGTCCTCTGTAAGCTGCCCAGTGCTGCAGAAATGCCAGAGGTGGGCACAGAATGTCCAGCTCTGCCTGGCACGGGTTTCACTGGAGGAATGCTAAGCGTGTCAGGCGGAGGTGGGTGGTGTCTTGATATCGCAGGGGCTACTGGGTGTGACTCACTGACATGGAACTGTTGCTAGGTGAGCAGTCTTGTTTCTGAATTGTGTGTGTGGGGCAGAGGCTGGGGCTGACTCAAGGTTGGCAGAACTTGGTGTCCACCCTGCAGTGCCAGACTCTAGTGGGACCTGCTGGCGGGCACTAGCATCATGGAAGGAAAGGAGTGGCCACAAGGACTCCAGCCGTGGACAGATGTCCTGGTGCTTGGGGGAAAGATTCTGACGGCCACGTGCAGAGACACAGTCTTCGGTCCATTTCGGGAAGCTCCTCCAGACCAGGCCCAGGTTAAAGGTTGTCTTGGGGACCCCAAGGAAAATGCTCAGTATCATAGGCTCCGATTCTGTGCTGTCTTCCCCCAGGCTGGATTCTGGGAGGCTGTGCTTCCAACCCTGTTCCCTTTCTTCTTCCAGAGCCCCGGAGTTATGTCGAGTCTGTGGCTCGGACAGCAGTGGCTGGGCCTCGAGCGCAGGACACTGAGCCCAAGAGCTTCAGCGCCCCAGCTGCCCAGGCCTATGGCCAGGAGACGCCACTGAGGAACGGGACCCTGGGTGGCTCTTTTGTCTCCCCCAGCCCCCTTTCCACCAGCAGCCCCATCCTCAGCGCCGACAGGTAAGCCAGGAGCGGGGAGCGGGGGTGGCCCGTAAGGGGCAAGAGTCCAGGCCTGGATTGGGAGCATCCGCCCAGGGTGTGTGTGGCAGAAATCACGTCTAGATGGCTGTCCTTGTGAACCACCTCACCATGGCACTTAGAGAGAGCATGTCCTGAGCCGTGAGTGTTGTGGGGAGTTGGGTGAGGGAGCTGTAATCCCAGCAGACTGCATTCAACCCCCTCATCCCCTGTGGTGCTGGGCATGAAATGGACTAAGAGGAGGATGTGAGTTCTTTCCTCCAAGTTTAGAACCTAAAGCTAGGTATGCTGGTGCACACCTGTAGTCGCAGCATTCCAGGAGGCTGAGGCAGAAGGACTGAGAGTCAGAGCCTGGCCTGGGCATCTTAGCAACTTAGCAAGACGCATTGGTAAGTGCTTCGTAGCCCCAGGCCCTGCTCTGTGCACTTGTCTTCATGGCGGTCCCAGAGGTGAGCACTGTTCCTCCTTCCGAGAGGAAACTGAGGCACAAGGAGGAAGTTGCTTGCTCAAGGTCTTGCTGCTGAGCAGACCCAGAAATAGGCTTCAGCCCAAAGGCCTGTCTGGACTCTCATCTCTGTTCCCTCTGTCTTGTCCTGTGCTGTGGTGCTGCCCTTCTTGGGATGAGAGCCAGATGTGCCCAGAGCTCTCACAGAAAGAAAGAGCTTGGAGCTCAAAGCAAGGCATTTATTTCTGGCTAAGGAAGCCTAGAGAATTTCTGGGGACTGGAGCTGTTTGTAGCAAGAGGAGCAGGACATTGAGGGCTGAAGGAGAAAGAACGCTTCGAAAGAGCTGCAGAGGGCTGGGCCTGGAGGTGCAGGGGCCAGGGTACAGACAGCTTAGGTCCTGTAGCTGTGAGCACTGTGGCAAGGGGGTGGATGTTGGCATCTTTTACCCAGGGAGCTTCAGTGCTCAGGGAGCCTGGCCCTGGGTGGATAAGGGCATCAGAGGGAAGACAGAAGTGGGCCATGGAGCTGGACGGTCCCTGCTGGGGCTCAGGAGAGAGGGGCCTGTGCTTGGAACAGTGAGAAGCTGTTTAGCTGTGCGGTGGGAGTGAAGACGCCTTGCCTTGGAGATGGAAGCAGGTCTAGCAGGAACTGGCCCCAGGAGGGTTGACCATCACTTCCCGAGCCTGGGACACCAGTTTGGGACACCACAGGTCCTGCAGCTCCTGAACCCTCCGCCTTCCCACTTCTGCAACAGCCCAGTGGGCTCAGCGCAGAGAGGTTGTGAGTGGGGAAGAAGCTGGGTGAGCTCTGAAGCCCCGAGCCGGCCGCTTGGGAGGCAGAGGCTGTGGTACCCAGAGGCCCTGGCCCTGGGAACTCCTTCCCTGCTCCTCATCCAAATTCTTCCTGTTGCAGTGCTGGGCTTTGCAGGAGTCCGGAAGCCAGCCTGTCTTCTGAGGGACTGATCTTCCCGATCTCTGCTTTGGCAGCTACCCCGCCTGTTCACCCGGGACCTCTACTGTCTCTCTTGCTCTTCACTTTATTCATTAGCAGGAGGCAGTGTTCTAGTCTGGCCCTTTAGGATACAGTGTGGACTTTTCCCTGGCTTGCTCCCTGATCTCCTTGCCTTTGGTTCTTGTTACCCAGGGAGCCTGTGGAGGGACCAGAGACTCCCTCTGCCACAAGCAGGCCCCATCTGTGTGGGTGCCTGCTGCCTCCGGCCACTGCTGCTCACCCAGGCCCTGGCACCCTTGTGCCACCTGCTGTATCATAGATGGGGAGAGGTTCCTGAAGGGAATTGGAGTCGACTCACCTGTCCCCACCTTTTCCACACAGAAAACATTTTAGCAAAGCAAATGCTGGTTCCTGAGCCCATGTCACTGTGTATGGACCTGCCTTTCACAGTAGGACCTTTCCCTGTGGCTATTACCCCAGACACACTCCCTTACAGACTGAATTTCATCAGACTCTTAAAATTGGGAGAGGCCTCAGAGTTCATTTGATTTCACCTCCCCATGTAGGAAATTTTCTTCACAGCATTCAGGACAGTAGATCTGTCAGCCTCCACTTGCAAGCCCCTAATGATAGGAGTCTCATGACCACGCCAGGTAGCTTGCTCCCTTAGTGGTCAGATTTTGTGGTTGGGAAGTAGACCTTATGGTGAATTGAACTGCCTCAGTTGGAACCTTCCCTAGGATGCCATTTCTTTGTGATTCTGAAGCCACCCGAGAGTGAAAGCCCAGTTGCAGTACTCTCAGTGTTTAAGTATGGTGACTACACGTGGGGAGAAATTCAGTCATGGTGGGCCCTGGGAGGAACAGCCAGAGGGCTGCGTTCTGTCTCCCGTGTGAGTTTCTGTGGTGTTGGGGGCCTCACAGCACGGTCACCTTCAGTCTGAGTGGGAAAATTTCTTTGGCTCAGGAGTCAGTGTGGCCCCGTGGAAACACTGGAAACTGGGCTTGTATGAGCTGTGTGGCTCTGAGATTGTTGCTTAGCCATCTGACCTCAGTTTCTTCTGATGGTTCCACGAGGTAGTGTGTGAAATCTGTGACATTCGAAGCTGCTGTGAGAAGAGTTTTGTTGTTGTTTGTGGCTGGTAGGACACCAGGGGCTCACTCGAAACCTCTTCAGTCAATGCCATGTACTGACTTCTCAACTTCTCATCTTTCCAGCACTTCAGTGGGAAGCTTCCTGTCTGGGGAGAGCAGTGACCAGGGCCCCCGGACCCCCACCCAGCCTCTTCTGGATTCTGGCTTCCGCTCCGGCAGCCTGGGGCAGCCCAGCCCTGTGGCCCAGAGAAGTTACCAGAGCCCTTCTCCTCTCCCAACTGTGGGCAGCAGCTACAGCACCCCTGACTACTCCCTTCAGCAATTCAACTCCTCTCCAGAGAGCCAGGCCCGTCCTCAGCATGGTGTGGCTGGCATCCACGCAGTGCCGGGGAGCCCTCAGGCCCGCCACAGGACAGTGGGCACCAACACTCCCCCAAGTCCTGGTTTTGGCCGGCGAGCCGTCAACCCCAGCATGACTGCCCCTGGTAGTCCTGGCTTGAGCCACCGCCAGGTGATAGGCCCTTCAGGCCCTGGTATCCATGGCAACGCAGTTTCCAGCCACCAGAGCAGTGCGGCATCCACTCCAGGGAGCCCCAGCCTGGGCCGACACCCTGGGGCCCAGCAAGGCAACCTGGCCTCCAGTGTCCACGGCAATGCAATAGCCAGTCCTGGAAGCCCCAGCCTGGGCCGTCACTTGGGAGGGTCCGTTTCTGTGGTTCCTGGCAGCCCCAGCTTGGACCGGCACGTGGCCTATGGTGGCTACTCCACCCCTGAGGACCGGAGACCCACACTGTCCCGGCAAAGTAGTGCCTCTGGCTACCAGGCTCCGTCCACACCCTCCTTCCCCGTCTCCCCCGCCTACTATCCTGGCCTGAGTAGCCCCGGCACCTCACCCTCGCCAGATTCTGCAGTCTTCCGCCAAGGGAGCCCGACGCCAGCCCTGCCAGAGAAGAGGAGGATGTCTGTGGGTGACCGGGCCGGAAGCCTCCCCAATTATGCCACCGTCAATGGCAAGGTGTCCTCCTCACCTGTCGCCAGCGGCATGTCCAGTCCCAGTGGGGGCAGCACGGTCTCCTTCTCCCATACTCTGCCTGACTTCTCCAAGTACTCCATGCCAGGTAGGGCTCTCCTTCTGCCCTTGTCCTCATTCTCCATGACACATCAGTCTGAGGTAGGACATCTGCCCTGACCATCCCTTGGCAGAGTCCCTAATTGCTGAGCCTCAGTTTCTTAACTCTGTAATAGGAGTTGGAGGTGTCTTCAAAATGTGGCCTAGTGCAAGTGCTGTGACGAGGGTGTCAATGAGGGTGAAGTGACAAAGGTAATAATAGCTCGGCTGCTGTCATGACCAGCATGCTCACAGCCTTGCTGGGCACGTGTGACATGCCAGCTGCCTCAGAGCTAAGTAGCATCTCACTGAACCCTCACAGCTCCCTGATTAAGTAGATGCTGTTAGTCCCATTTTACACCAGGAGCAAGCTGAGCCTTCCAAAGTGTGTGTTGCTTGCTCAGAATCTCACAGTTAATGAGCAGCAGAGCTTGGTTTCCAAACCTGGTTCATACTACCCCAAAACTCATGCTGTTAAAGCATTAATAGTTTTTCTTTATCGTGTGTCCATGTAATTTTCAGTATGAGAGATTGAGTTTTGTGCTGAGTTATAGCCCCAGTCTTTTTCAATTTTTTTTTTTAAGACACCATCTGGCTAAGTCGCTGATTTACCCAGACTGAGCTTGAACTTGGGATGCTTCTGCCACGGCTTCCCAGGGTGCTGGGATTATAGGCTTGTTCTACTGTTTCTAGCTGTGTGTCCTTGTTTCGAGGGTTGTTGTGATATAGCTTAACTTCAAAAATACACTTTCAGAACGTGGACCTCTGTGCCTTTTACCAGCCCCACCGTGAATGTCAGTAATAACAAGTCTGGTGGCCAGATGTGACATAGGGCACAGGGGGGTTGGATGCTTCCTCTGAGCTGAAGTTCTCTGGATTGACTTCATGGAGGCCTGTGTGGGTTTGCACAGTGAGCTCTTCATCAGGGACTTGGCACCTTCTACTCCCTCCTAGATAGTTCATTATCAGACTTCAGAAAGTCTGGGCTTGGGCCTGTCAGCTCCTTATGCTGCACTCTGCCTTGACTGTCCGGAGTGGCCCCGAGGCCCCACATGTGTGAGGCAGATGTCAAGTGCCCTGGGCAGCCTTGGATGGATCCAGCCACCCAGCTTCTCCCCGCGTGGCTCCCCGGTCCTGCCCTGAGCCTGTCGAGTTCAGACACCTAGGGTGACCCTGTATCCCCTGCTTCCTGCCGCCTACTGCGGACATCTGGTTCCCAGGCCCTCTCCTTGAAGGATGCAAAAGGTCTAGTAGTTGGGACGCTTCCTGTTTCCCACCATCTTCCCTGCTTAAAATAGCCTTTGGAGTCAACACCGGAAGGCACATGGGACTGTGGCCGCCTCTGACAGCTCGTTAAAAGGGCGGATAGCTGGAGCAGTTGAGGCTGCAGAGCAGCAACCAGTAGCCGGCAGCGCTTGCTCAGCCCGCTGCCCAGCTGATCTCCTCGCCTCTTCCCCAGCCTGTGGACAGGGTGGCCAGAGGCCTGAGGAAGGGACAGCACTGTGGAAGTGGGCGGAGCCCGGGAGAGGCTCTGTAGTCAGCTTCAGTACAGGCGAGGACAGTGTGGAACTGGAGCACTCCTACTTTCCTTTTCATTTTCCCTCACCCCTTTCTTTTTATTTTCTTTGGTGACAAAAGATGAAGGAACATAGATAGGAGGAATAAGCCCTTGCATTCTGTAGCATAGCAGGGTGACTGTAGTTGACGATCACCTATGTTATGTAGGACAAGATGGCCACTGGATGCTAGACCAGCCCTTCCTGGTGTGTCCCAGGCCAGCAGTGATTTTTCCTTTGTGATATGGGACACCAGCTTTAGGAAAGGCCAGGACATGGCAAGTATGGGTCTTTCTGCCTTTGTCTTCTCAGCTGTTGTGCTGAAGGTGGGAGAAAGGCCAAAGAAGGTGTCTTACCTACACGGAGTGCGGTGATTACCCAAGAATCTCCTGGAAGAAGAGGGGATGTGGGGAAGCCTGCTGGCCATGTCTCAGTGAGAATGCCAGGCTAGCCTGTCAGCAGCAGGCCTTCTCCCCGCCCTGGCATGGTTTTCGGGAGGCAAGGAATGGACAAGCAGGCTGTTCCCTTCATTCCTCCCATTGTGCTCTGTGATGCTGGATGAAATCAACAACTTTCTCTCTTGGCTTCCTGGGGCCTCCATAAAAAGTACCATACATTTGGTTCAAAACAGCAGCCATGGATTCCATCATAGGGATGGAGGTGAAGGGTCCCAACATCACCTGTTGGCAAGATTTGTTCCTTCTGGAGGCTCCAGGGGAGATCCTGTTCCAGGACTGTCCCCAGGCTTCTTCTGTGGCCAACCATCCTTGGACATCCCTTGGCTTAAGGATGCATCATCCCATCTTTGCCTCTGCTTTCACATGGTGCTGGCCTGGTGTGTGTCTCTGTCTCTTCTTCTTTTAATGACTCTCATCCTACTCCAGCACAACTTTATCTTCACTTGGCGACATCTGCAAAATTTGGTGACCCTATTTCCAAATAAAGCCATACACATAAGTCTCTGAGGGTCTTCAATGTCTCTCTTGGGGGGACATAATTCAATCCATAGTACTTTCCTTTCTTCTCTTTTATTTTATTTTATTTTTTTGAGACAGAGTCTTGCGTTTGTGGTTCAGGCTGGCCCTGAGCTCAGCCTCCAACTCACATCACAGCAATCCTCCTGTCTCTGCCTCCCCAGTGCTGGGATTACAGGCGTGTGCCACCATGCCTGGCACTGTGGTGTGTGGTACTAATTGCTGCTGGGCATGACTCTCCATGCCCAGTATTGTATATGGTTGTCAGGGAATCGAACCCTGGTCCTTGTGCTTGCAAGACAGGTGCCGGAACCACTGAGCTAAATCCCTGGCCTTCCTTTCTTCTCTTTTAGACAACAGCCCTGAGACACGGGCTAAAGTGAAATTTGTCCAGGATACTTCCAAGTATTGGTACAAGCCGGAGATCTCCAGGGAGCAGGGTAAGTGCTGGGTGTGCTGGGGTTACTGTGGTCCATCATGGCTGCCACCGCCATGTCTGCCTAGGGCAACAGGCAGAACAGGTGTTCCTCTTTGCATAGGCACTGGTCAGAGAGGTGGTTGGGTTCAAGTCAGGTGACAAGAAGCACTTCGCATGAAAAGGGGGATGGCAGAAGCAGTGGTAATGAATGCTTGGAAAGGTTAAAGAAAGCTGTAGTTTCTTTGGGAAAAGTGAAGATCAGCCGAGATAATAGGAAACTTTAGCGTTTTTAGCTCTGTGGAAGAAGGTTGTACTTTACAAAAGAAAAAGAAAATAGAATTGGTGATGTGCTTATAGAGATGGAGTCTACGTAGGTCTCAAGGAAAGTCTGTGGCTGTGGAGTATCTCACCTGAGAGCTGCCTGGGTTGGAAAGTAAAGCTTTGTTGGGACACAGAATACCTGCCTCTGTGCCTTCTGACTGCTTCCTCCTATGAGCCAGGCTTGAGCAGTTGCAACAGACTGCGTGGCCTGCACAGCCTGAAACACTTAATGTCTGGCTACTTCCAGAAAACATCTTCACCATGGTACAGGAAGAGCTTTGAGAGTGGTCAAACTCTGACACTCTTGAATGTTATCACCTAAGAGAGAATGAAGAGTGGTTGGCCCAGTAGGACTTAGGCAAAGTCAGTGTTCTTATTTTCTTGTCCTTCTGTGTCTCCTCCCAATCCAGCCATTGCGCTCCTCAAGGATCAGGAGCCAGGGGCCTTCATCATCCGGGACAGTCACTCCTTCCGAGGGGCCTATGGGCTGGCCATGAAGGTGTCTTCACCACCTCCAACAATTATGCAGCAGAATAAAAAAGGTATCATCATTTCCCAAGATAGGTCCGGGAAGATACCATCTCAATTCTGGGGTGTTGGAGGGTGTAGGTACCAAGCACAAGGCCAACTCTTAGGGGATCTGGTCCCTTGTAAGTGTGATTTTTCTGAAGATTGAGTCTTGAGCTTGCGAAGATGGGGTCAGGCAACAAGGAAGCAAGGTCATTAGGACTGTGGTGGCTTCCTGGAAGGGTGGGAAGGAGTGAGTGGTTGTCCCCTCTCTACGGGGTTCTGACCCTCCTATTTCTGTGACGGTTCCTGCCATCTGGTCCCTGGGCGCTGGCGAAGTGGGAAAGCAGTACTGGGAGCTGGGTGGTGGAGGTTTGAGAATTAAGTGACCAAGTCTCTCTCCTTCTTCACCGAAGGAGACATGACCCATGAGCTGGTGCGGCACTTCCTGATAGAGACCGGCCCCAGAGGCGTCAAGCTCAAGGGCTGCCCCAACGAGCCGAACTTCGGTGAGCTGCCCCTGCCTCTGTCACTGGGCTCTGGCTGCAGTCGGAACCCTGGCCCAGGTGCCCCAGGTCTGCCCGTGTTCTTTCTGCCATGGGCTCTGCCAATCCCAGGCTTCATAGACTTGGCAGCAAAGAGGAGCAGTGGCTTTAGACAGCGGCTCCCCCCCTTCCCCAAGTTTCTCTTCTGTTGTCCTCTGCTGAGACTGATCATTATTGTAATTAGAATAGCAGTCAGACATCTGTCCATTCTGGCCACTATTATGTGGGACTTACAGATTAGTTGCCTGCTACCAATTCCGATCTCATAACATTCTATAACAAGGAAACTTAGACTTAACTAAGGACACACAGATAGTGAGTGACTTGAGCTGGGATTTGTCTTCTATTTCCCTGTTCTGGGATGGGCCTCCCTCACTGCAGAGACTTAGGAGAGATGCCAGAGGGAATTTTCTGTACCGGAAAGTTTGTTAAGTCACTTGTCAGTGCTGGACTGAACGTAGGAATTCTGTTCCTTGGATTTGCTAAAAAAGAGTATTTAGCCTTGTTAGAAGGATGAGAGAGAATGAAAAAGCTGAAGGCTGAAAGTGGAAGAGCACTTCTCTAGTTTGCTTTGGGGCTTAGCTTTGTTCTCCAGTTCTGCAAAAATAAAATGAAAAGCTGGAGATGCTCTGCTGTGGGATGGCGGTGAGTTCCCCAATGCCTTAACCCTGCTCAGTCCCTGAAAAGCTGTCTCTCTCCTGCAGGCTCCCTGTCGGCCTTGGTCTACCAGCACTCCATCATCCCGCTGGCTTTGCCCTGCAAGCTGGTCATTCCAAACCGAGGTAGGTTGTGAGACTGCTTATGACAGACATCCTGGAGCGGCCTGCTTCCTGTCCTGTCCCTGCCAGCCACTCCAGAATGTGGGCCAGGGTTGGAGGACACTTGCCATCTTGCCAGTATGAGAAACTAAAAACCATTCCCTTTTTTCCTTATTAAAAAAGGAAAAGTTCATTTTAAAAATTAGCTCCAGGAGCATACATAAATTGCCTTTCCAGATTGTTCTAGAATATTCTGTGTAAGCTTCAAGAAACTCCTACTGAGTTCTTAGAAAAACTCAGAGCGGCGTGAGAAATTAGAGATGTGTTTGAGATTGAAACAAAACCTTTGTTATTAATTGACAATCCTATTTATCCAATTTATTGAATTATTAATAATAATTGACCAACATTATTAGCTTAAAGTTCAAGTACATCTGAAACAGTGTTATTAACTACATAGTTTTGATATTAATTAAATTATATTTTAATTGAATGTACTGGCATAGTTCAGCAGTTGCAAAACTTTCAGATTTAAATTATAGCAACCAGTGGTTCTCAAAGTATGGTCTCTATGGGCCGGGGAGTTAGCTCAGTGGTTCTGGCGCCTGTCTTGCAAGCGCAAGGGCCCGGGTTCGATTCCCCGGTAACCACATAACAATACTGGGTGTAGAGACTCACCCCAGCAGCAACCAGTACCACATACCACAGTGCCGGGCGTGGTGGCTCACGCCTGTAATCCCAGCACTCGGGAGGCAGAGGCAGGAGGATTGTGATGTGAGTTTGAGGCTGAGCTCAGGGCCAGC
>PVIR01014644.1:0-11034 GCA_004026965.1 Petromus typicus
TATCTACTTCCAGGTCTCAGAGTCTGTGGGTCATAGTCTTTATGATCTGCAAATTAACAAAAACTATGGATTATCTACAGGATGGTCCACATGCTGACTTTAGCTAAAAGAAATCAGAAGTTAATAATCGTTCATAGGTAAGGCAGAACATTAGAGAGGAATCTACAAAACATTATAATGGAATCTACTATATTATTTCTTCTTATTATATATATTCAATTTCTCCTTTGAAAAACTTTTTCACAGTCAAACGAGAAATACAGTTTGGAAAATGAGTCATTAAAAACAACTTTCAGCGCTGGGGACTTGCCTCAGTGGTTCCAGCGCCTTGCCTTGCAAGTGCAAGGGCCCAGGTTCGATCCCTGGTGACCACATACCAAGGTGCCGGGTATGGAGACTCACGCCCACCAGCAGTCAGTGCCACACACCACAGTGCTGGGTGCGGTGGCCCACACCTGTAATCCCAGCACTTGGGAGTCAGAGGGAGGAGGATTGCTGTGAGTTCCAGGCTCACCTGGACTACATAGTGAGCTCAGGGCCAGCCTGAACCACAAAGAGAGACCCTGTCTCAAAAAACCTTTAAAAAAAAAAACAAAAAAAAACAAAACAAAATAGAAACAAAAACTGTCAGTATAACGTCCCTCTCCATTCTTCCACATCGAAGCATTCTACAAGAAAAGAGAAGCCTATAATTTTTTTTTCAGAAAATATATATATGTAAATTTTTTTGTTTGTTTGTTTGTTTTTTGAGACTGGGTCTTGCTCTGTTGTTCCGGCTCGCTCTGAATTCACTTGGTAGCTCTGCTGGCCTTGAACTCACAACAAGCCTCCTGCCTCTGCCTCCCAATTGCTGGGATTAGAGGTATGAGCCACCACTCCAAGCTTCTATATAGTTTGTTATAGGAAAATTTTAGAGAAAATGTTTCAGCATTTAAATATAGGGTTACTTTATCTGTAGAAAAACTAAGGCGATAAAATGTGCTATTGAGATTTATGAAGTTATACAATTACTTCAATCAGTGGGCTGTGAAATGTTTAGTAAGAAACTATCATTTGCAAATATCTTTTCTCTCTTCATGCTTAGGAATATGTGTTGGGAACCGGGCCTGCTGACAAGTTGCAAAATCTTTCTTTCTAAAATATGAAATCAGGAGATGCCTGAAATGTGTTTTATTAGAATCAAATAGTGAATGGAAAAAGACTCAGTATCTGTGGTTGGGAAACTCAATAAGAAAGAACCAAGTTTTTCAAAGTTCAGCCTGGGAAAATGAACAACTTTGCTAGGCCCTGTTCTTAAGGAAAAAAGAAAGAATGGTTGAAGATGTGGCACAGTGCAAAGGTACTGGGCTTAATCACAAGCACTATTAAAAAAAAAAAAGAAATCCAAAGCACCTCTTCTTCCAAAAATATTGTCCAGTAGGTATACTTCATTCAGGGAGGTAGGACTCAATTGAAAGATTTACCTCAATATGTATAATACTATGCCATTCAATAAGGAAGTTTAATATTTAGTATCTGATATCTACAGGGGATACAGAAACGAATTTCTACTAGATACCAAGAGGTCAGTCCTATAATTTACAAAAGCAACTCACTCCATGGTTTTTTTTTCCTTAAAATACTTATTTAAAACTGTTCCTTTAAAAATGGTGGCTTATGCTTGTGATCCCAGCACTCGGGAGGCAGCAGGACTGCTATGAGTTCCAGGCTCGCACCTGGGATACATAGTGAGCTCAGTGCCAGCCTGAGCTACAGAGCAAGTCCCTGTCCCAAAACAAACAAACAAACAAACAAACAAATAAACAAACAACAACAACAAAACATTGAAGCAAGCCAAAACAAATGAGTCCAAACGTTAATTTAGCTCACCACACATACCTCTAACATATACTCTCATGCTATCCATGTAAGTTGCAAGGTTTTCTGCTACCAAAGGAATTAAGGCGTGATTCTGCTGAAGTTGGTTGATTACCTCATGGCGATAAGATATGTGGGGACTTTGCTGAATTTGGCTGAAATCAAAATTTAGCTGTATAATTAGACAAATGAAAACTACTATACTGAGTTTACAGAGACAAAATTCAAGCTGTTACTAAATGTTTAAAATTTTAATTTCCATAAATGTTTGGTCAATATTCTTTCTTTGACAATACAAACAGTATAATCTCAGCCTTAAAAGTAGTAACTCAGTGTTTTTATCATATACAAAAATTAGCCATCAATACTCCTGATCAAATATATTTCGGGGTTTTTTTTTGGGGGGGGGTGGTGGTGGTGGTTTGAGACAGGGTCTCGCTTTGTAGTTCAGGCTGGCCCTGAGCTCAGCCTCCAACTCACATCACAGCAATCCTCCTGCCTCTGCCTCCCAAGTGCTGGGATTCCAGGCGTGAGCCACCACGCCCAGCATTGTGATATGTGGTACTGGTTGCTACTGGGCGTGAGTCTCCACACCCAGTACAGTATGTGGTTACTGGGGATCGAACCCGGGTCCCTGCGTTTGCAAGACAGGCGCCAGGTCCACTGAGCTATATCCCCGGTCCCCTGATCAAATATATTAAACCAAGGACTACAATGTAACTTAGCGGTACAGAGTTTGCCTACTATGCCTGAAACCCGGGGTTTGATCCACAGCACTGCAAATAGCCATTAAGAAGAAAAGTACGCTTTTAGGTGGCATCACAAAAATGCTGATTTGGCAACTACCTTTCTGTGGCTAATAAAAGACACCTGTTGCTATTTCCTTATTTTGACATTTTCAATCAAACTTAATTCCTCTATATAATTAATGGGTGAAGTCACCAACCTTGTGAGTATATACTCCTGCATCTAACTACAAGCTGAAAATGAGATGTGTGGGTGAGGTAAAAAAAGACAAAACAAAACACGTAGGTCAAGCATCAAAATATGCTCTTCATAAGTAAGCACTACTGTGTTTGCCTCAGTGTTTATCTCTGTGGAATTTTCTAATTTTATGCAACTTTTTCTAGCACTAGGATAAACACAGTAAATACTCAACTTAAAAATTATTTCACTTTGGAAAAAAGTACTACTTAAAAACATGACATTTGTGGGGCCGGGGAGTTAGCTCGGTGGTTCCGGCGCCTGTCTTGCAAGCGCAAGGGCCCGGGTTCGATTCCCTGGTAACCACATAACAATACTGGGTGTGGAGACCCCACTCCCAGCAGCAACCAGTACCACATACCACAGTGCCGGGCGTGGTGGCTCACGCCTGTCATCCCAGCACTCGGGAGGCAGAGGCAGGAGGATTGTGATGTGAGTTGGAGGCTGAGCTGAGGGCCAGCCTGAACCACAAAGCGAGACCCTGTCTCCAAAAACCTAAAAAAAAAAAAAAAAACCAAAACATGACATTTGTTATGGTTTGGGTCCAGGTGTTCCCCACAAAGGCTCAGGTGGTCAGAGATGGCTTTTGCTAGATTCTAGAATCAAGAGTGTGTGATGCTGGCCTCAGAGACATATGACTGACTATAGATCACTACACTGTTTGGTTTATTGGCAGCACTCTAATCCCGGTAGTCTGTATGAGGTAAAAGGGATAGAAAGATGCTGTTAAAAGCTTCTTTGCTGCTATTGCTGTCTTCAGTCCTCCATAAACTCTTGTGTGTTGCCTGCCTTGTAGCCATCCAGTTAAGGACTGAACTTCTACAAAGTATTATCTAAATGAAACTTTCCCCCTTTAACTATGGGTGTCAATTATTTTGTCTCAGCAATGCAAGGAAAGTAATTAATACAGCATTTAAAGTTAGTAAGAATCTGACAATATAGCTGATTATACCAGGGAGGATACTACCACATGGGACTGCTGTGAGCACTGGTTGAAAGAAAGATAGTAGAAAGGGAAAACTGAAATGATACGTGATATATAAGAAGAAACCATTCTGCTATCTGATCGTATACTAAAACTGGTAATCCTGAAATGAAAACTAGAACGTTATCATTTTGATTTTGATACTTAATTGCTTACGTTAGAGTAAATGCCCTGTATTATTTCTTAAGCAATCTGGATTATAAAACGAATATATAAACAGGGATCCTTATTTTGGCCTAAACTCCTAGTTTCCGGTTTAATTCTGGTTTTCCTTCTTTAAAATTACCTTATATAGGCACTTTCAACATAATAAAATTATCCGTATCTTACCTTAAATTTTGAGTTGCTTTACCAAACAAACTACAGATTTCTCTTATTTGTTTCAGGGCAGGAATTACCCACTTCTCATTTGATTGGAGTTCTTTTACAAAGTGATCTATCCACTGGATCTTTTGTGTATCTCGATACTGACACATACACACATAAAGACATATTTATGCCGTGAATGGATTAGACTTAATAAACTATAATTCCATCTTCAAAATCTTTTGAGAATTGTAAGGCAGAGAAGCATTTAACCTCAGCCTAACCAAAATGATGGTGCAATATTTTTAAAAAATGCTTTAGATACATTCTTACTTAAAAATCAATCACCAACACTCTGAAATACAAAGTATTATTATAAAGTCAACATTCCATGATTTTGGATTATAATACTTCAGATATAGGTATTTCCCAATCACAAGCACATTTATAGAAAGTATAATTTTCAAAATATTCACTTGAATGCGGTAATTTTAATTTCGTGTTTTGTTAAGTTTTGGTAAGACCAATATGCAGTGAAAACAGATGGGTGTGTAATTAAGTCCTAGGTAGGCTGACGCAGAGATACTGCCAATATTTTGACGTTAACCTGGGATACATACTGATTTCAAGCCTAAGCCGAGCTATCCAGAGAGAGACCTTGTCTCAAAAATTAAAAAACAAGGGCCGGGGATTTAGCTCACTGGTTCCGGTGCCTGACTTGCAAGCACAAGGGCCTGGGGTTTGATCCCCTGTAACCATATATTATTACTGGGCCTGGAGGCTCATGCCCCGCAGCAATGAGTACCACATACCGCAGGTGCTGGGCAGGGTGGCTCACGCCTATAATCCCAGTACTTGGGAGGCAGAGGCAAGAGGATTGCTATGAGTTTGAGGCTGAGCTCACGGCCAGCCTGAAAGACAAAGCAAGATCCTGTCTCAAAAAAGAAAAAAGAAAAAGAAAAAAAAGAAAAAGGAAAAAAAAAAAAAACCCAAAAAGCAAAAACAAAAACACTGCTGAGAACAACAAGAAAGAGAACGAAAAACTCAAACACAAAACCTAAACATTCAGCAAAAATATAAAACCTCAATTATTAAAGAGTTTATAGTTAAGAATATTATTTTAATCACAGAAATTCTATGTTTCACCACGAAATGGTAATTTGCAAAAAAAAAGTGATGAAAACAAATCAATGAAAAATGTAAAAATAGGCACAAATACTCTGCCCCTCAAGGTTAAATCAGAATTACTGTGGAAATACTTAACTTCAAATATTTTCCATCAACTGATTACTCCTAAAACTACAGTAAGTCAAAGGTTACATTTGGGCCCCCTAATAAATTATCATGTGTTCTGTTACTATGCAAATTAAGGAAAGAAAAAGCAATTTTGTCACGATTAAGTGCTATGAAATAACTATTACAAAAAGTACTAATTTTGCCATGATTCTTCAAAGCATTTTAAATACAACCACCACAACAAATGAATGTTAACGTTAAAAATGGCAGCTCTATAAACGCAGTGAAATCTAGCATCTATTCATACAACATAAAGTGTAGCATTAAACCTACCAGTAAGTTTACACTAACACTTATAATGACTGTACTGCTTGATTTCCCTTCAGACCTCTATGAATAAAATATCATTCGTAATCAAATAAGATGAACAAAATTCAATGAGTACTGACAAAGAACTGTTAACACTGCTGTCTAATCTTTTTACAAATCAAAAGTGTAAAATGACCTTGCTAGGCCAGATTAAAAAGGAGGGAGAAGCCAGAGCAAGAGATGCCAGAGCCAGCTGTGCTGTGCCTGGTTAGTCAGCACAAGATCCTGCGTCCGTTCATAAACCATCCCCCCACACCCAAATGTGTTGAATCTCATTGAAAAAGAATATACCAGCATACTCAAAGGCTGGGCCTAGGAAACTGTAGAGCCCAGCCTGGGCAACTCCCTATTTGCTCTTAGGTAAATAGATGGCTTACTTGTTCCTAGGGAAACAACTATGTAAAGTTAACTTAAGACCTAATAAAATCTACTTTTATACTTCCCAAAATCACTCTCAACCTGATTTATGATTCCAGTGTCACGTATCTATGACACCGCATTACTAAACTTTTGCCTCTGTACATTTTTCTCTCAAGGAGGGAAAATGCTTAGTGGGTAATACATAATAATTCTTTTGAAAAACAACAGGGGAGGGAGCCAGGCTTCTATAAATTAAGCCAATTCTTCAAGATTATTTTAAAAACAAAAAAGATTAAGAGTAAAGTGGAAATACTCTTCAACTAAGTGCCTGTGGTAGGTGGGTGGGGGGAAAATAAGTGAAAATAATTGAGCGAAGAACCAACCACATACCTGGGAACAGCTATAATCTAGTATTTTTATGTGGGCACTGAGAGCTACATCCATGATGTCTACAGGCACATCATCACTATGGGCCAGATTCCAAAGAAGGTTCAGTACTTTATGTGCCATCACACCATCTTTATCATCTTTTGCAAGACGACATATCAGCTCAAGGAGCTTTTCACGTTGCTTTTTACTTGCATTTGCCCAACTTTCCTAAAAAAAAAAAAGAAAGAAAAGAAAAAAGATATTTAAATGATATGAATACCTCATAATTCAAACACTTAACTACTATTAGAACATTACTGCTTTAATTACATCTTTGTGTGAACTACATCCAATGCATGTCTCACACACACATAACCAACAATACAAGTGAATATTAAATTTCCTGTGTCAATGTTGAGTTTCAGAAAAGTAGGTTTTCACAAAGACTCTCATAAAAACTCCTAAACGAGATCTGCAACAGCCTTAAACTTTACATCAATTCTTCATTTAATGGCCTACTTAGTTAACGAATGTTCAGACTTGTGACCCACTGCATAGACTTAGAACCTGTCTTTGTATTGTTCTGTCTATTCTGTACATCTACTTTATAGAACTTCATGTGGGGGTTTTTTGGGGGGGTGGAGTGGGGGGTGGGGGGTGTGCTAGTGTATTACACCTTGTTTTAAAGCACTGCAAGTTTTGCTGATTGTACTGTACAAGTACAGTTCTACAACTCGCATGTAAGAGTTACACAAATAAAGCAAAGTCATCAAGCTGGAGTTTCTTTTGAGCATTTCTTTATTCTGTCTATTGTAACGTATGCACTACATACAGTTCCGTATACAGCAACTAATTCACTTAAGACGTAGTCCTAGGAACGAAAATCAATCATTAAGTGAAGGATGACTATACTGCTTTTCATTTTTAAAATTACAGGAACACAATGACAAATATTCACTTCAAAATATTTGTGGCAAAAGAAGAGATCATAATGCATATAAACATTTTCAAGGCAAAAACAAACAGAACGCACAATTTATGGTTTACATTTAAAAGGGTCCTGACAGCCACAGTGGTTTGGAAGGGTGACTAGATTATGCAAGTATTATGGCTGATCTGCTGTTGAGAGACAAGGGAATTGCCAGAAAAAAATAAATCAGTGGGGCCACAGCATGAGAGGGTACAATCTCCCATCTACCTCTTCCTTTCCTTCTCTACAATCTGGCTGCCAGGAGGGGAGCAGTTTTCTTCCAGTAGATCCTTCCATCGTGTCTTTCTGTCATGGAGCTAACTATGAACTAAAACCACGACGGACGATAAATCTTGTCTTTGAATTCTTAGTTTCAGGTACTGTGTCTAAATGACAAGAAAAGTTTCAGGTACTGTGTCTAAATGACAAGAAAAGTGATGAAGATAGACAGAGGGGAAAAAAATGTACTACCAATTTAGTAAGAGTTCTGACCAAAACAACAACAACAACAACAAAAACAAACCCTGAGCTTTTAATTTTCAAAGAAACATCTGTATATGTATGACGTTTATTTAGAGAATTAAAAAATCATTGAAAGTAACTAAACTCCACATTTAAATTGTGCTGGGCGTGAGTCTCCACATTTTAAATCGCACATTTTAAATTGTTCCTCTTGCTAAAGTATAAAACTAAAACTTCTGCATGTTATATATTGTGAATATTTTTTTATATATAATATTTGTATATATATATGTAAAAATCTAAGAATCTACAAAGTGTAGCAAAGTAGCATGTCTTGAAAAGTAAAGAACGGGTACCAGCCAGAGACTAAAACCAAAAGGTAAAAACATCGTGAAGGTTTTGGATTTTCTTGTCTTCAATATTCATGACAAGCAATCAGCAACAGACACCTTAGTAGTATCTGCTACGTCCACTAGCCACTACTGGCTAAAACTTTTTTCCCAAACCCACATTTCTAATCGACTGCCAGGGGTTAGTAACCTAGCACAACTGGAAAAAAAAAAAAAAAAAAAAAAAGTAGAAATACCATCTATTCCAAACACTAGTAAAAAGATGATCCATCTTCTACTAATGCCACACGCCACAACTTGTGGAGAGGTTATCCTATATTTCATAAGCATGTATACACTATACACTATAAGGCCAACATATGTGTTTGTTTGCTTGGTTTTTTTTTTTTTTTTTTTTTGTAGTACCGGGAACTGAATAAAAGGCAATAATTGTGTGAGAACACTAAAAGAGGATGAAACTAGTGAGCTACAATTCTATACCTACTAACTACACATAGAAAGTCTAGGAGAAAGTCATGACTTTCATTACTGCCCATCTGCAAAACGGTCACATCCTCCATGGTGAAAGCAAAGAACACAAACAAAACTAGACTTTCAACAGCAGTAACAAATGACCCCTTAGGACAACACGGGGATCTTGCAATTCTATCCCCACTTGATACTGAATATTTGTCCTGAGTTGTGCAAGGTATGACTAAAACAGAAATTTTATTGTTTTGTTCGTCTTTGAGGCAGTGTCTCCCTATGTACTTCAGGGTGGCATAGTCTTCACACAAATCCTCGGATTACAGCCCTGTAATGCCAGCACACTTGGCATAAATTTTAACTGTTCTAAGAGTCTCTTAACATAATATAAATTCACAGGTTTCTAGTAATTACTTGATTCAGCAATAATCAGAAATAGATTAAAATGAATTTATAATGTAACTACTAGTGCTGTCACCAAAAAAAAAAAAAAAAAGAGAGATATTAGAATGGTCAGAAATTTTAAGCTGTCAGTGTAAGTGTAAACAGATATGCTTCAGCAATGACACTATGTACTGGCCTAATTGTACCAGTTAATAAAGAAGTTCACAGCAATTACTTGTATTATTAAGTATAATAAAAAAGAAAAACAATAACATGCAATTTTAAAGATGAAGCAGAGTTAGTTGTTTTGATATCAAATAAAACAGACTTCAGACTCCCCCCAAAATCATTGAAAGACATTAAATACCAAAAACTGTTAAGTTGTATTAAAAAGAACCAATATGATTAGTAACACATAGAAACATTAAATGTGTGGGCCAGGGATTTAGCTGAGTGGTTCCAGCACCTGTCCTGCAAGAGCAAGGGCCCAGGTTTGATTCCTGATAACGACATACAATACTGGGGCGTGGAGACTCACGCCCAGCAGCAATCAGCACCACATACCACCGTGCCGGGCGCGCTGGCTCATGCCTGTAATCCCAGCCCTCGGGAGGCAGAGGCAGGAGGATTGCTGTGATGTGAGTTGGAGGCTGAGCTCAGGGCCAGGCTGAACTACAAAGCGAGACCCTGTCTAAAATAAAAAGAAATACTGAATGTGTGACTAATCATATTTGCTACTGCAAATTATATGAAATAAAAACTAACAATTCAAAGGAAAAATAAACAAAAAATCATAGAGGCAGCAACGCCTCTAAATAAATATAAATGAACACCCAGGCAAAAGTTGACGTTTATTAGGACATTCTCCCCAATGGAATTCACTTTCTTTTCAAAGTATTCGTGCAGTTACGGAAAGGCTTGGTAATGGACCACAAATATCAAATGTGAAAGCACAGAATTCATACCGATTGTTTCTACTGCACTTTTTAATCGGTTCTCGTTACATACTGAAAGAAAAATCTTCAGCAATAAAAATAAAATTGACTTAATGAAGCTGGAAATGCTGGATAAAAGTTATATAAGTTATGGGGAATAAAAAATTGAATGCACAGGAAAATACCTTGCATGCATGGAAAAGAGAACATGTGCAAAACCTTAGAGCTCCACATGTAATAAACACCAGCCATGAGCTGAGGCAGAAGTACTACCACAAATTCAAGGCTAGCTTAGGCTACGGAGGGAGCTGTGGTCCAGCTTGAACTATACGGTGAGACTACCTAAGAAAAGTAAAAATAAAATCTTTGAAGTGTCTTCTTCTTCTTCTTCTTTTTTTTTTGTTTTTTTTGTTTTTTGTTTTGGAGTCAGGGCCGCACTACATAATTCAAGCTAACTTTGAACTAACAGTAATCCTTCTGCCTCAATCTCCAAAAGGCTGGTATTAGAAGTGTGCATCACCACACTCGAAGCTTCTTCAAAAGGCAATACAAGAACTAAAGGAGTCTTAAAAAAAAATGTGACGTGTTAAAGGATAGAATGAAAATCAATTTTACAACAAAAAATGAAATTAATTAGTTTAAAAATCTGGTTTATGAAGGGCAAACAGATAAGGTTCTAGAAAAACTGGCAAAGAAAGAATATAAATCATCAATTTCAGGAGTGAAAGTATACATTCTACAATCAACAGACTCAAGTGGGAAAACGGGAAACAAGGTATAATTTCACAACTTAGACAAAATGAACCATATCTTTTAAAACACCAAGTATTGCATCTCAAACAATACAGAAGAAAACACAAGCAGAAGTGAAGTTCATAATTTAAAAATTCTTCTAAATATGTAGAAGATTACATTAAAAATTTACATTAAAAATATGTAATGATATGGGGCCGGGGAGTTAGCTCAGTGGTTCCGGCGCCTGTCTTGCAAGCGCAAGGGCCT
>PVIR01014644.1:11134-39958 GCA_004026965.1 Petromus typicus
ACAATACTGGGTGTGGAGACTCAACCCAGCAGCAACCAGTACCACATACCACAGTGCCGGGCGTGGTGGCTCACGCCTGTAATCCCAGCACTCGGGAGGCAGAGGCAGGAGGATTGCTGTGATGTGAGTTGGAGGCTGAGCTCAGGGCCAGCCTGAACCACAAAGCGAGACCCTGTCTCAAAAAAAAAAAAAAAAAAAAGTAATGATATAGAATTGCTAGCTGTATATATCATTCCTAGAACACAGGGAGTGTTTCTTCATTTATTTTACAAGCAATAACATCCTAATGGCAAAAAACTTAACTCAAAAAAAATACAGATTATTTCTCTCAAAACACAGATGCACAATTCCTCAACTAAATAACAGTAAACAACTCAAAATTTTATACACACACACACACACTTATATATAAAACTCAAAATTATATATAAATATATATAATTATATATTATAAATATATAATATATTAACTATGTATAAATATATGTTATAAACACATAATATAAATATATATAACTCAAAATTATATGTACATATATTATATATATATTATATATACATACATACATATACATATATATATATATATATATATATATAAGAGATACACACTAACTGTGGTTATTTCTGGGTTGCAAGACTGATTTAATAATAAAAACATTTCACCACAGAAAAAGTAAAAGAAAAAACAGTAAAGCTACATTAATTTCTGTAGAAATAATAGTTGGCAAAATATGCAGCAACGATCCAAACTCTTAATACAAATACAGAGAACATTCTCAACTTCAAAAGGACTATCTAAGCAGCAGAAAAAAAAAAAAAAGTACAGCTTACATCATTCTTAATGAGAACTGATGCTTTTTTTCTTCCAAGAGCACAGCAAGACAGATGACAAAGACAAATACTTAGGTTATAGCTATTATGTAATGCTATGTAGGCATTTTTAGGGAGCATGACAAAGCAAGAAAAAGAAACATGTGGAGTGGGAATGAAGAAGTCTACGTCATCTCCTACGCAGATGCTATGATTTTCCATGTAAAACTTCCAATTAACCACCTCAATGTAGACCCACAAATCTTGACCCAAGACACAATGAATCTAGATGGCATATACCTACAAATGTTTCAGAACAGCAGTGGTATGAGACATTCACCTTAAAAAAATAAAACACAAAGACACTGCCACACATTTGCAGTCACTCAAAACACATATATACATTAACAATCCCTTAGGATAAATCTGAAAGAACACTTACAGAACTTGCTTACTGCAAACACTGCTAAAAACAATTCAGAGTTTAAATCAATTAAGAAGTACATGGTATTTATGGAATGGGAGACTGAGAATAGCAAAAACTGAATTCTCTTCAATCTGATATACAGCTTACCCCTGACTTCAAATTTCAGATTTTAAATGGGGTAGAAGCACTAAGGCAAGGAATAAGTGCTCAGATTTAACATCAAAAGCTGACTTACAAAAGTCAATAAATAAACCTTCATCAAAATTAAGAAATTCAAGACCAGGTGTGGAGGCCTGACGAGTTGAATGCCATCCTGTCCTCCACAGTGAGTGCAACGCACATGAGGAAACCTTGTCTAAAAAGAACCCCCCCCACTCACCAAAAAGAAAAATCAGAAACAAAACTCCCCCAAAACAAGCTCTTTTAAGTTAATAAAAATAGCCAGCAAAAGATTCTGGTTAAAAGGAACTGCAGACTGACAGAAAATATTTGCTGACCATTTATAAAGAATGTTATATGATCAGCAAAACTGAAACACTCAAAGTACATCATGTTTACTGACATAAAACAACTGACTGGTGACGCTGCAAAAAAACCAAGTTGTAGTGACCCCCCCCCACAAACACGTATTAAGAATAAACAACATATAACTGATAAGTCATAAAAATTATCATAATGAAGATATTCAGTAAACTAGAAATAGCAGGTAATTCCTTCAGCTCAGTGAAAAAAGGGCAGCTACAATGGCAAAGGTAATTCCAGCAACTCCACGGGAAATCACAGTTAGTTCAAAGCTGACCCGGGTAAAACCGTGAGTTGAAGGCCAGCCTGAACTGCACGGTAAAACCTTGTTCCAAAATTAAAAAAAAGAAAAAAAGTCTGGGCGTAGTGACCTATCCTGTATTCCAGCATTCAGGAAGCAGAGGCGGGAGGATTTCCCCCAGGAGTCCAGGCCTACCTGTACCATACAGACAGCCTACCTCAAAAGATCTAAATAAATACCTGAACAAATAAAGTAATCCAAGTGTAAAAACCTCCCACTTACACATACTATATTTTATGGTTAAAGACTGGATGTTTTCACAGTGACTTCAGCCTGCTGTGATCACTGATTGTTAACATGCTGGTATGGAACATATTCAGACTTCCACTTTAATCCCCAATCCACCTCTCTCTTTATCTTGTTTTTTTTTTTTTTTTTTTGAGACAGGGTCTCGCTTTGTGGTTCAGGCTGGCCCTCAGCTCAGCCTCCAACTCACATCACAATCCTCCCGCCTCTGCCTCCCGAGTGCTGGGATTATAGGCGTGAGCCACCACGCCCGGCACTGTGGTATGTGGTACTGGTTGCTGCTGGGTGTGGGTCTCCACACCCAGTATTGTATGTGGTTACCGGGGAATCAAACCCGGGCCCTTGCGCTTGCAAGACAGGCGCCGGAACCACTGAGCTAACTCCCCGGCCCATCTCTTTATCTTATTTTTAAGACACAGTCTGCCTAAGTCACCAAGGGTATCTTGACTTTATCACCTGCCTGCTTCACCTTCCCAAGCAGTTGGATTACAAATGTGCACCATCAATCCTGGTTACATTAACGTAATTAAGAGTATTAAAAATACAGACCGAAATATAACAACTAGAACAATTCTAACAAATATGCTATACTGGAGAGAAATTTTTGAAAGCCTGGACCAGACAGATGATAACCTAAACACAAGACCAAAACCACACACTGACAAAGAGGGAGAAAAACTATTGAACTCGACCTTAAAGAAATTTTAAACTTTTTACACAGAACAGGCACAAGGCCTAAGCACAGCTATTTGTCTCAAACAGCTGAGAAATGACTAATTTATGAACAGGGCTGGAGGGAAAAGTCTGGGCAGTGTCTAGCACGTCCATATTCCCAAACTGAATCCTCAACACGGGAAGGTGAAGGAGGTTTGTTCGTTTCTATTTGTGTGTTGACAAGCAGACATTTACCAAAAGGAAAATAAGAACAGCACCCAAAATGTAAAAACCTTTCACTAACATTAAGGAGAAGGAACAGGACAAAAAACATAATGAGAATTTCAGATTCATGCAAATGACAACCACCAAGATTCCACAAAAGCAAATACTGAACAAGGATTTCACGTTAACTTTTTAAGACATTAGGTATGTAGAACTCAAGTATCTGGACACTACTGTTTAGTTATACACCATGTAATTCTTTGCAGACTACAAAGAATGACAAACTTACTTCCTCGTCTATCTCTCACGCTCTTCCACAGAACCACAATACTTTTCAAGCATTATTTAAAGCATTTCACTATTTAATTCTTTTTGAGACAGGGTCTCGCTTTGTACTGCAGACAGGCCCTGAGCTCAGCCTCAAACTCATTATCATAGCAATCCTCCTGCCTCTGCCTCCCAAGTGCTGGGATTACAGGAGCCAGCCATCAAGCCCGGCACTGTGGTAAGTGATACTGATTGCTGCTGGGTGTGAGTCTCCACACCCACTATTGTATATGGTTACCGGGGATCGAACCCAGGTCCTTGCACTTGCTGGAACCACTGAGCTAAATCCCTGCCCCTCATTATTTAATTCTTCTGTGCATTTCCATTTTTTTAAAAACATAAATAAAAATCCATAGTGCCTGGAGAATTAACTTCAATCAGAACTGTTAAGTCTTCTGTTTTGTCAGAATTTATTATAATACAAACTATACTTTAAAGATCCGATTTGAAAAGACAACAGTGACTATTCTTCTACAGCAGACATTCTCCAGTATCTACCGATATGTGTACTGGCTAAAAGCAAACCGGCCCATTTAACTAATTCCACTTGCAGCAAAGTGCTAATCCTTCACTATTTCAACAATTACCTTAAAGCAATCAAAGAGATAATCAAGTTGCTCAGGAGAAAAATCCCAAGCCAACTTCGCTAGTAGATCGTGCACATTTTTCACAATGGCTTCGTGTTTTCCTGCCTGTTGAAGGAAATAAAAATTTTTAAAAGTCAAGTAAGCCACTTTAGTAATGAACATTTCTGACATCTTCATCTGAAGTTAAAACAAAATTCTCAATACTTCAATTAGTATTAAAAACTCAGCAGTGCAATTTTTTGACAGATGTTTAAAGATGTGAGGGATTCACATGAAAACTTGTAGGAATTTACCATAATAACTATGATAAAAGAAAAATAATATAAAATCATAGATATTTCCCAAAACTAAAGACCTAAGTGCCCAATAAAGTCAAGATTCACTATTTTGTTTGGTTTGAGTTTCTAACTAAAAAAAAAATCACTGTTTTGATCATGGTAGGACTTAACCATTCCCAGCATTCTGGAAGATGGAGGCAAGAGGTTTGAAAGTCTGAGTTCAATCTGGACAAGTTAAGAAGACTGGTTGGTAAGTAAAATAAAATTTAAAACAAATAAACAAACGAAGGAGATTTGGATACATCCCACCATGAAGACCTTCCTGGCTCAATTCCTAATAACACACACACACACACACACAGACACACACACACACACACACACACACAGACACACACACACACACACACACACACACACACACACACACACAATCTAGTAGGTACTATTTCCTAAGTAGACTGTCAGTAGAAATCTGTCACTAAAATAATAAATGATGTATTAGTTTTTCTGAAAACACAGATCTCATGAGGTTACAATGTACTATAAGCATATTTTTATAAATACTGCCAATACCATAATTTGTGACATTTGTTTCTTCATACATTTCACAATAAAACCCCAGCAATTACAGATTCTTTGTAATTTTTCTTTTTTTTTTTTTTTTTGAGACAGGGTCTTGCTTTGTAGTTCAGGCTGGCCCCGAGCTCAGCCTCCAACTCACATCACAGCAATCCTCCTGCCTCTGCCTCCCGAGAGCTGGGATTGCAGACGTGAGCCACCACGTCCGGCACTGTGGTATGTGGTACTGGTTGCTGCAGGGTGTCAGTCTCCACACCCAGTACTGTATGTTGTTGCTGGGGGGGGGCGGGGGGGTTGGTAATCGAACCTGGGTCCTTGCGCTTGCAAGACAGGCGCCGGAACCACTGAGCTAAATCTCCGGCCCGATTCTTTGTAATTTTTCAACAGAGGTTCTTTAAGTAATTATTTTACTGTAGAGTTTTGGCTAAAACAATCTATAAATTTTGATGTCTGTGAAGACAGAGGAAAAATAATTTTTTTACTCTTGGCAGGATTTGGTACACAAGCAGCACCTGAATTACTAAGAATCGAGCAAAATAGTCTTACATGTCATTATAGTAAGACTTAGACCTTTAATTTTTAGAAAATTTCTAAAATTTTTTCTTATAAAAATAAATTACCTGTGCTTCCCAGATATGGTCAAGATCCTGTAACGTAAGAGCCTTTTGTTTAATCACAAAACGAAGAATTTTCTCTAGCTTTTCTACATACTGTGGTTGATGAAGACTATCCTTCAAGACTATGGATAAGATACTGTTTCGCTGTATCCATTCCTAAAGGGTAAAAAACATAGGCATTTCGATTCAGAAATTAAAGAGCTGTATTAAAAGGCAAGATATACACACAGTTCAAATTTCTAAACAACCTAAATGGAAATTCAAAAGCCCAAACAATATACATGTTCACAACGATGACATACCATGATTAAGTGTTTTATTACAAGTAAAACATTACAGTAAATAATTGTGCAGAATTCAAAATGTTCTCTTTTAAATTCACAAACCATAACATACTAAAGTACGATTAGCAATTTTATGGAATTACATTTCCCATACAGAGAAATGTTACTTTCTATACCCTATCAAAATACCTCTCAAACTATCTGTTGGAAATAACCAGGTTTATATTTCTCAATCTATTTAGATAGATTCTTTTGTAAAATAAAATAAGAAATGTCACAATTGTACCAAACTACTTCATAACATTTTAAATTTTTATTTTTGTTTATTTGTTGAGAAGTAACAGTTCAAGAACTAATGCACACTGTAACTCACTATAGCTTTTTGGTTTTTTGTTGGATCATCATCCGGATTCAACCTTGGGCTTTCACACTGAGCTACATAAAGACCTTCATTTGCTGAATCAGAGTGTCACTAAGGTACCCTGTATGGCTGGAATTTAAGATTATCCTGCACTGGCCTCACAGACACCTGGAGTACAATGACTCTGTATGGTATAATACGCAAAGCGAACAGACTGAATTTATGCATAAAACCTGGCCTCAGAATGAGAAAGGATTATGTCTATATTAGATTTTATTTCCTCATTATTTCCCAGGTCTGCAAAATATCTTTTTCCAGAGTCTAATCATTGAATACTACCATAGATTATTCTTTACAATTCTATCCATCATATTTCTTATTACTTAGATGCTGTATTTGTCAACTTCAAACAAAAATTATAAAAAGGCAGTAAAAATAAGTACTGTGAATATTAACATAACACAAATGTGACTGATTCTAAAAACAGCATTATTTAGCGGCGTGTTCTGGCACATGCCTACAGTAAATTAATTGGACGGCTAAAGGTAATGGATCGCATATTCCAGGACAGGCTGGCCAATTTGGTGAGGGTCTCAAAAACAAAAGGCCATATACAGTTCTTGTTAAAGTGCTCCTGCGTCTAACAGTAACTGGTAACTAGTTTCCTGTAAGATCCTTTTATCTGCCTTTTGTAAAATATAATAACAAAATTTTGTAATCAGAAAATAGTTATTCCACCGTACATAATGATCTTCAAACCAGTTAGACTACAAAGCATACAAAGAATCTTACAAAAAAATAAAATAAATAAATAACACAAATCTTTCTTAGGGAGCTAAGACAAAGCTGGTAGTAAAATGAAACCAATTAGCAAATATATTGAAATATTTTAAAAACAGAATTAGTAGTTAGGGGAAGTATTTGAACTTCAATTTCCAATTTATCTCTCCTCTGTCTTATCCTGTATTTCAAAATTCTTTTTCATAAAGGAATTCAAAGAAGATTCTTACTGCCATTCGCTCAACTGTCAGCCACTCTTCCTCTTCACAAGTACCACGGTGGTGAGTATATGACACATTAGAAATTATCTTATTAATTTCATTCAGTGCATTCATCTTCCCATTAAAGGAAGAAATCTGTAGCAATCTGCAAGAGAAATCTGCATTAAATATCATTTAAGAATCCAAATGAATAATGAATAATTCCAACTAGAAAAAAAATCTTACCGGAGTATCATCTTTAACCTAACCGCTCCTAAAGTTTTTACAGTTTCTTCTTGGCCTGAAATCCTTGCAGCTAAATTCTTCAGAGATTTAAAAATAATTGAAATGGCATCATTTTTGGCTTCTTTTTTTAGTTCTTCATCACTTAACTTTTCTAATAACTGGAGAACTACTTCTATAACTGGAATGAAATAGTTTTTCAATGTATGTTGACTGAGAAACTCATAGCACTGGCCAAATGGTCTGAAAAAAAGATGACATGAAATACCTGAAATATTTCTTTAACCTTAGCTCAATACAAAAGCTATTTTAAACATTTAAAACAAATGTCAATTTATTCTAAATTTAAAACTCATGAAAAAATTGACACTAGTTTCAAAGAAACAGGAGAGCAATTTGTACAGTACTGAAAACATTTTAAAATACAACTTACTTAAATTAAAAAAAAAAAAAACAACTTACTTAATAAGAGCTGCAATTATCTGAATGTTTAATCCTGAGCCATTAATAAAACGGTCATGCAAAATCTGGAACCCACTTAATGTGCCAAATCTGTTAATGAGATCCACTAGCCAACCCTGTAACACAGTTAATGAAGAGAATCAGTTCTCCTCTCTGAGGGAAAAGCTGCTACCTGAAACGCATTTGCTGAAAAAGACCAAAAACAGAAAATTTAATAAATCAATGCAATTATCTTTAAAAAACACTCAAAGTATTTGGGAAGATGGTCATACACACACTTTACATAAAATTTACAGCTTGTGATTTATTTTCTATGTTCCACCAACACAGACAACAATGACTGAGTAGCTCAGACACTTAAGTAGCATTTTTGCATAGGTCGTTCATCTGCTAAATACAAATTAGGTATAAGGGATACAGCTATGTATGTTTCTATGTGTGTATAAATTTATTTAAAAGTTGACTAAAAATAGTGAGTGAATGAGTCAAGAATTAGTAACATTAAAAACATATTATTGTTTTCCCAAAAGCCAAATACTGAGGGACAATAAAGCTATTTTGCCACCAATGTTACAATTCATCTCAGAATTTAAAACATGCACACAAACCGTATTTACATACATGTAAATAAAAGATGAGCCTTTTTTCAGTGGCAGGGGACAGCAAATTCAGGGACCTCACTCTGATTAACATTCCCAGATTTTTTACGTGATTTTAAAAAATTTGAGGAGTCTTGCTACGTCGACACAACGAGGCTCAAACTTGCAGTTTGTTTTTTGTTTTTGTTTTTATTTTTGTTTTTGTTCTTGTTTTTGTCTCAGCCTTCCGGAAGGCTGCAATTATAGGACGGTTCCGTTCCACCTGGCTAAAGGATAATTCTTCTAAAGAATGTACAATGGAAATCCAAAGTTTTAAACTTCTAGTAAGTCAACTGTCTTATGTGTAAATAAACTTCCTAACCTGCATTCCTACATTTTAATTTAGATTTCATATCAAAAGAGAATATTCAAAAGGACTAGGGCATTTTGTTGCGTTTTTCCTTATCTTTGTGCACTCTCCTTACAAAAGCAGTTTGGGGAAGTCAGAGATGTAACACGAAGTTCCCTGACTTGAGGAAAACAAGAGCCTGAATTTGAAAGCTTCTAATCTGATGTTTCTTTTCAAAACCCAACGGAGTGAAACTGAAAATGACAGGAGGAAAAATGGCACAGCCACAAAAATGCAGAAATGAAATGATGCAATGGAACAATGGTAGATCAAAGAAATCACAATTAATTTAGCATACTTGACGTAAATAAACTGAAAATATACACCACAACTCATGCAATTCTGTAAAATCTATATCATATTGTAGTAAAATCATTTCTGGGAACAGGGAGATTTTCTAGAAAAGACATAACAAACCCGAACTTACTATAAGAAATGGAAACAGAATTAAGACCAGAAATCAGAAAAGCAATAGTAACATCAAAATTTGGGTTTTCAAAAAAGTAAACAACTTTTATCTAGGTTCCCAAAAGGCTGAGGACACAACTAGTATCAAAAATAAGGGATGTGAATAGATATTTGTTGAAAACATGTGTACCATAAACCCTGGTCTCCCAACAAACTGTGTAACTAGAAGAAAGGACCAACGTCTAAAATTATGCAACCTAGGGTGAAGCGTAACAGGACAAACTCTGAACAGGATTATGATGAAAGAGGTTAAATCAATATTCAGTTCCTGTCAACAGCCTTCACTGAAGAATTCTACTGAAATTGAAAGAACAAAAGCTATTGTCAATCCTTCCAATTTTCTTCCAGAAAACTGATGGTTCAAATAACTAAATGTCCAATTAGTTAGCAGCAGCTACAGTAAAGTACAAATACAGACTAACTTTAATACTTAAGTATCAAACTTAATGAAGTCAAACTCTCTGGCAGACACAAGACATTCAAACGACATCAATATAAGTACAAAACTAAGTCTTTTGGGGTTTTTGCTCTTTTTTTTTAGTTCTATTCATGTATTCATTACATTACATTACATTACATTCATTCCTTTTTCTCCATTGTAATAACTGTGTAAAGCTGTAATTTTGTCAAATATAAGGCAGGTATAAAAGAATGATATATCTTTTTCCTATTCAACATTGAAATATTAGTCAACACTAGGATTATCTACTTAGAAACCAAGTGCACTTTAAAAAATGCTTAGTAGTTTGTCCTGAAAAGAACACAAAATTTTAGATCTGTTTTCTGCTCTTTCTAAGCACACATACCCACACACAAAACACAATGTAATACGTAGGAATTATAATCTCCAAAATTAACAAATACTGTATCATTGTTTCAAAGGGAAATGCAAGGCCAGGTTGCAATAAGCATATTCTTCAACTGATCAGTATATAAGCTTTCTTTATGTACAACTTAGAAGTTACTACCATGGATTCCATGTTAAGCACTTAATAATACACGTTGAATAATGCACCTTTAAATAGAAACCTATATAAAACAAGATCGTATTTTGATGGTTCAGCGTTATATTTTGATTGGTGTACATCCCTGATCTATGAACAATGTGAAATAAATCAGCCTCACAGCTTTTTTAATAGTTACTATACATAATATAGAAAATAAACCAACATACTTTTGGTGACTGAGCATCTGGAGAATGAGCAAAGAGTTCATTTTCTGGTAAGTGACTGCTTGAGAAAACTGATTCACATGGACGTGTACCATTGTAGATATGAAATCTGCAATGAGGATTTAAGGCCATGGCAAGTAGTTCTAGCAGTGGAATCCAGTCCTGAGACAACTTGGTGACACAAAGCTCCACTAGGCGATGAGTATTATTAATAATACCCCTCTGTGAAGAAGAAACAAAGAAGATATGCTTTATAATAAGAAAACTGCAGTTTCAAACAAAGATATTCCATTCATCTTAATTTGTTTTTTTGTTTTTATTTTTAATTTTCTGGTCATCTGATTCTGCTTAACTCAGGACACTTTTCTAACGAGTATTATTACATAAACACAAATTTTTCACCTAATTAAGAAGTTAATTTAAAAATATTAAAAACGAAACAAGAACCACACATTACCTATGACTTTATGCTCAAAGGACACAGGCAATACCACTTTCTGTATCTAGAATTTGTTTTTTTGAGGAAGTAATTCTAAAAGCTAAACATTTATTAAAGTAGTGCCAATTATTCATGACAAAATAAATTTGTAACTCAAGCCTTGATTCAAAAATCACATCATTTTCAAAATTATTATTTATACAGCAAATGTTACATATTGGTTCAGAAGTCACTGGCATTTATGTAAAGGCCATGATCATTTTGGAAAATGTCCAAGTTACACTTCAAAAATAGATGTATTTCCCTCTAATCTTTTTAAAGATTCTTTTCTGGGATTGAGCCCAGGGCTTACACTGGGATGCATCACCAATTCTTTCGTTTTGAGACAGGGTCTCCCTCAACTGTCTAGGCCTTCAACTCAACATGCGCCTTCTTCAGTTTTCCAGAACGTATAAAGCATCACCACTTCTAACTACTTCATAATTTTTGACTAAGTTTTACAATGACTAAGGTAGTGGTCTAATTACAACACTGAAAAAGAATACATTTTAATACAATTATCTCTCCATCATAGAGGCATCTGAAACTCAGCAACAGTTTGTTTCATTTTGGTCCTAGATAAAAGGTAACACATGAGCATTTTCCTTTTGCCAGTCGCTTTGGTTCCTAAACTGCAGCCATTTACAAAACAAATGTCTGATTAATACCTTATGGGCTGAATTTCTAGTAAGAGTACCTGTTTTTTCTACATAGCATCAAGTTTCCTTGACATTTCTGCATTGCAAGTTACACTTGATTAAAACTACATACTTCAATACAGTAATATACTAATAGTCTGCTATTATATTCTCTACTTTAAAAGACTTCTCTTCCTAAATTGACAAAACAGAGGTTGATATAATTAACAGTACCATACATTTGATGAAATGTTTCATGCAATGTGTAAGATTATAAGGCACCTGAACTTACACATAACAGATTAGTTAGGGCTTATAAGTCAAAATACGAGGTTCACTTTAATAGGCTATGTCATTTTCAAGTCTCTTACGTATATTAGAAGGCAAGATACATGAGTTACCAATTAAATTTGAGTGCTAAAATCATTTATAAGACTCACATGAATTTCAAACTTCCATCCACTTATTGCCTCATCTAAAAGAATTTTAGTGAAAGATTCTATTAGGCTATCTCGAAAAAAACGCTGGCATGCTTCACTTTTAACATCAAGACCTAAGGAAAGATTTTAGAAAATTAAAGATAGCCTACTAAAAGGAAACATTAAACAAACTAGCCAATTATATTATTAAATATAAATTGCTAAAGACTATTATAAGTTATCAATTCAAAAAAATATAACTTAGTCAATAAGAGGTTAAAAAAATAGGAAAGTATGTGTCAGAAAAAGGAATGAAATATAAATAATGAATTTCAGACACAAGAAACTGTACAATCAAACACTGTAAAAAAAATTAGAAAGCTCTAACATATAATTTTAGGTTACTCCCAAATACGTCTATTGACTTCAACCTTTAAAGACATAATTGCAAAGAACTAGTTAATGTTGGCAATTTCCCCATTTGTCATCAAATTTAAAAGATGACTCCTTTCTACATTTCTTAATATTTTAATCTAAAGTAAGCAAAACCTCAAATGCTTTGCTCTCAAAACTTGCTAATTTTAAAAAAACCTCAAAAGGTATTAATTCTGTACCATAAAGTGTATTTTTCTTTTAATTATATTTCTTTATTTTTGGTGTTTATAGACAGTTTCATGATGTATTTTTGGCTGAGCTTCAACTCACTATGCAGCTTATGATGGTCTCAAACTTGCGAAAGTCATCTGTATCAGTTTCCTGAGTTCACAGAGGTACACCACCTAGTGCAGTTTTTACTTTGAGCATAAACATATCAGGACGTAATTTAAATCTTCGATTTTCTTTTAAAAACATTCAATTCCTGCTAGGAATGGTGGCAACACCTAGTAATTATAGCGTTTAGAGAAGGAAGAATTTCTGAGTCTGAGTCCATTTAGGCCACTTAGTGAGACCCTGTCTCAAAATAAATCAGAAAAACAGGGCTGAAGGCATAATTCATTAAAAGCCCCAAGGAACATAAAGAATGAGGAACAAAGTAAAACTAACCAAATCTATCTCATTTGTAACCAGGGTCTCTGAAAAGATTAAATGAGAAAAAAATCCTTGCAATGATATACAACTTACCGTCAGGGCTGTTAAATATCATTTATAGTTTTATTTTTAGGGGTTTTTTTTTTTTTTAGTATTTTTGTTTGTTTGTTTGTTTGTTTTTGAGACAGGGTCTCGCTTTGTGGTTCAGGCTGGCCCTGAGCTCAGCCTCCAGCTCACATCACAGCAATCCTCCTGCCTCTGCCTCCCGAGGGCTGGGATTACAGGCATGAGCCACCACGCCTGGCACTGTGGTCTGTGATACTGGTTGCTGCTGGGGTGAGTCTCCACGCCTAGTATTGCTACGTGGTTACCGGGGAATCGAACCCAGGTCCTTGAGCTTGCAAGACGGGCACTGGAACCACTGAGCTATATCCCCGGCCCTATTTTTAATTTTTTGAGACAGGGTCTTGCTTTGTATTTCAGCCTGGCCCTAAACGCACTATGAAGTCCAGACTAGCCTCAAGCTAATGGCAATCCTCCCGACTCTCCTTCCCAAGTGGCAGCATTATAGGTGTGAGCCACCACACTCAATACTGTGGTATGTGGTACTACGCCTCAAACTCAGGACTTTATCCTTGCCAGGCAGACGCCAGAACCACTGAGCTAAATCATTTTGCATTATTAGGCCTGTGACGCTCCTGGTACATAATCCTCAATATTTGCTGCTCAAATATCAAAGCACAAGTCAGCAAACGGGTGTTAAACATTATAATTTGGTAAAACATTTTTTACAGGGCACTATTTTATTAAAATCAACAGTAAAGAACACATCTTGAAACGACTAATATCACAGTTATATAATAATTGTTATATAACGTAGATGAAAAATGCCATGAGTGACTTTTTACTTTTTTACAATTTCAAAAGTCTTAAAATATAAACAATCTCACTTAAAAATCACCTATTGGTTACTATACTACTATATAACTGGTATTAGCGATATACTATAAATCCAGAATAACTTTGTGAAATAGAAAAGCAAGGCCTTAAGACAGTATGTAGATATTCAGGATATTTTATATATATAAAAAATTTTAATACCTCAAAACTCACCTTTTTTACTAAGATCAATAGCAGCTTCTAAAAGCACTTCTAATTCCCCTTTTGGCAAAACTGGAACCATCCACTGAGGCCTAAAAGTTATTTAAAAATGAAAAGATGCTTTTTGATGGAACACCTAACAAAATACTTTAAATATTGCTTCATTTACTTCTCCCATGAAACAAAAAGAAATTACCTCTATCATATTCACCATAAGTATATTTTAAAAAGAAGCTGATGAACTTTTTTCCTATGGAATTAAGAGACTTTTTTTGAGAGAGGGTCTCACTGTATATAGTTCAAGCTGGCCTTTGCTTACTACGTAGTTCAGGCTGGCCTCGGACTCATGTGATTCTCCTTTCTCTGTCTTCTCAGTGCTGGGATTAAGGGCATGTGCAACTACATTCAGCCTTGTGTATTTTTAAGGGACTATCACATGAGATAAAGTAATGAGAGGAAATGCATCAACCAGCTTTCAGAAAACTAAAACTAAAATTCTCCATTGTCACTTTATGTATCTTTTCTTAACAGGAATGTGTTCTGTTCAGGTGTAGCTTTATTAGCAAGAGGAACTGTGACGAATTTGTTTAACAAAGACAAAAGCAAAGTTACTAATCCTTAATTTCTCTCTCACTTCATCTCAATAAGACATTTATCAGCTCTTTCTGAAGATTTATCAGTCATGGAATTTCTAAGCTTATAGTTTTAAGCATGACTCTGTCTAAAAACAATGCTGAAAGACTCTAAGCATCATTAGAATCTTGTGCATTAAAATCTTATTAAAAAGTCGGCATGTATAACTGAACAGTTTTATAAAAGTTTACACATCTAGACATATCCAAAGAGATCCACTTCCTATTTCCCACAAAAAAATTTCAAACATTTCTTTCCAGAAAAAATGGATACAAAGCTTTGCAAATAGGACAGGGAGTGGGAAAAAAGTATACATAAATATATTATGTATAGGTAGATTACCTAGGAGAGATGTGATCATTAGGTATCACAAATACATACAAGTAAAAAATTTTAAAACCCTTTCTTCCCTATATTCCTTTATTAACATATGACAAAACAACAAAATCAGCAACTGCCTATTTTAATAGACAAGACACCTGATTACAAATGATGACAGAAGGAGCTAGCAGTGTTGGTATACACTTGTAATCCTACACACAGAAAGCTGAGAAGAGGACTGTAGTGAGTTTGAGGCCAAACTGGGCTACGCAGTTAGTTCAAGGGTACCCTGAACTACATGAGACCCTATCTCCAAAAAAGCAAGTAATCTCGATTTGCTTTATGTTCCTTTGTTTGCACAAAACCACATGCCACTAAGAATTTACAAGTCCTTACAAAAAATAAAAGCCAATAAAAATGAACTCCAAAAAACAGTAAAAGCAAAACTACAATTTTTGTAACAATTCTCCTGATATACAGATAACAGACATTCTGCAAGTTAGAATTTTGCTATGAAGATCATACAAAAAGGGCCAAGGACTTAGCTCAGTTAGGCCACTTCTGCCTCGCAAGTGCAGGTACTACATTTGACCCTCAGTATAGCAAAAATCAATAAATAAGCAAACAAACAAACAAACAAATTACAAAAGAGATATTAAGTTCACAAGCTTCTGCAGGGTCTGGTCAGAAATACATGTATAACTTAATACACATCTTCAACTTCAAATTCTTTCATATTGAGCTTTTCAATCTTTCCATTTTATAGAAATACTAACTACACAAAGAACAATCAGTTACAGAATACCTGGCTATTATTAAGAATACTATATTAAGAAGAAAGTTAAAACCTTTGCCCCAGGGTCAGGGATTTAGCTCAGGGGTTCCAGCACCTGCAGGCGCAAGGGCCCAGGTTCAATCCCCAGAAACCACATACAATACTGGGCCTGGAGACTCACGCCCACCAGCAATCAGTACCACATACCACAGTGCCTGGTGCGGTGACTTAACACCTGTAATTCTAGCACTCTGGAGGCCAAGGCAGGAGGATTGCTCTAAGTTTGTGCTGGAGTTCAGGGCCAGCCTGAACTACAAAGCCAAACCCTGTCTCAAAACAAAACAAAACAAACAAAAAACCCTTTGCCCCAAGGATGGCTGCTTTTTTTTTTTTTTCTTAATATCAACTGAAATGCAGTCCTGTGTTGTTCTTCCAGTTCATTACATAAAAAAATAAAAACAAACATACCTGTGGATCATGTCATCTAATTTGGCAAGATCAGTACAGGGAAAAGTAGGTTCCTCATCTTCATGCTGTTTTGAAGCATCACCTTGACCTTGCTCTGGAGGAGTTGCTGGGGAATTCTCATTAGAAGAATCAGGTGATGAGGTCTTAATTAAAAATGAAATATTGCAGACAAATTTTTATATTGTACGTACAACAGCAATTCATATATCAGGACAGATTATATGTAAACAGGCACTTTTAACTGTTCAATATCTGCATCTAAGCATTTAATTTTTTCCCATGATTACAAAGATAAAGAAGTAGTTATGTATTACTGTATGAGTAAAATGTAAGTTTGGTTTTTTTTTTTTGGTTTTTTTGGTTTTTTTAGTTTTTTGACGCAGGGTCTCACTTTGTAGTGCAGGTTGGTCCAGAACTCAGCCTCAAACTCAGCAATCCTCCTGTCTCTGCCTCCCAAGTGCTGAGATTACAGGTGAGAGCCACCATGCCCAGTACTGCACTATGTGATTACGGGGACCGTGCACTTGCAAGGCCGGTGCCAAACCACTAAGCTAAATCCCCAGCCCATTAAAAGTAAATCAGAACGTCATTTACAAGCCTGTGACATAAACTTCAAGTAATATTTTAAGAATAAGAATAAAATAATTAATTCAAGAGGATAAACCATTCTTAAGGGTTCAGGAATATAAAGCAGAGCTTATACTTTCCAACATCTGTACTCACATATACACTCTTCTTAAAGTGGCATATATCAGCAAATTTCACTGTAGTAAGTAGACATAAATATACTCTTACCATTATACATACTTAAGAAAGTTTATTTCATAACTTCACAGCATCTTTATCCACTTACCTTCATTTATTATTGAATTCTAATAGTTAAGTCTATTCTGTGGGAATACTTATTTTGTTTTATTTTTATAATTTTCAACCAAGCAGAAATTTAAAAAGCAAACAAACAAACAAACAAACAAAGCCAAAAACATCAAAACCCCTAAACTCTTAATCTAATAACAACCAGGAATTTTTACACAAATATTTGTAATTACATGTTCCTACTGGCAATATTTTATAGAATTTCCTGTGTAGTAATCTCGGTCTTTTTTTTTAAGAGAAAGATTTTCAGGGGGGCCGGGGAGTTGGCTCAGTGGTTCCGGCGCCTGTCTCGCAAGCGCAAGGGCCCGGGTTCGATTCCCCGGTAACCACATAACAATACTGGGTGTGGAGACCCACACCCAGCAGCAACCAGTACCACATACCACAGGGCCGGGCGTGGTGGCTCACGCCTGTAATCCCAGCACTCGGGAGGCAGAGGCGGGAGGATTGTGATGTGAGTTTGAGGCTGAGCTCAGGGCCAGCCTGAACCACAAAAAAAGCGAGACCCTGTCTCCAAAAACCTGAAAAAAAAAAAAAAACAAATAGCAATAAAGCTAGATTAAGAGAAGCAGAATACTCCGGACAACACAATTAAGTGATTCAATTCTGGTAGTATAGACCCAGTGAAAATGGTTAACAGACTTTGAAGTAGATCAAAGTCAAGTAGGGCTAGGTTCACAGTCAAGCGATTTTAAGTCTGCATACTGAACAAACTTTAACAAAATATTTGTAAGTCTTAAAGCAAAACTTTGTTTTTCTTAAGATGTAGTGTGAATATTTAGGTGCTGCACTTGGCAGTTTAAATCTAAATGAAGTCTCTAAAAAAGACAATCAAGTTTTCAGCACTCTCATTATAACTATGGTTTAGAATCAACAGGAGAATAAGAAACATCAATGTACCAGTGAGTAGGGTGAATATAAAAGTAAAAAGAATAAAGTAGTAAAATGATTTTTATATCTTTGATTCAACAGTCTTTGTGAATGAAGAAGTCTATGATATCACTGCTTAGAAATAATCCTTTAAGAGATGACATATGAAACCTCTGAAATGTATATATAATATCCTATACTTAATGTATGTTTTGGATGGGAAAGCAGGATAATGGTACCTCAGGAGGAAAAAACACCTTAAGAACAACCAAGCAACAAAAAATGATTATTCCACTCAGTGTATTAATATGTAATGAGGGGAGCCCCAGCAGTTAAACTCAAGACTATGCACCTGCCAGGCAAGACAAGGTGTCACTGAGCTAAGTCCCAAGTGAAAAAAATATAATTTAAGTGCATAAAAATGGATTATTTATATCTCTAAATTACTACAGAACCTCAAAAGGATCAAATAAATATAAAAGGAAGAAATTAACTCATAAGCTACTTAGAATCTAAAGAGATACAAGGATTAAAAAAATGTAAATCCACAAAAA
Organism: Petromus typicus; assembly: GCA_004026965.1. Lineage (NCBI taxonomy): Eukaryota > Metazoa > Chordata > Mammalia > Rodentia > Petromuridae > Petromus > Petromus typicus. Next base: position 29,832 of record PVIR01014644.1, read on the forward strand.
CCTAACTGAAACAGTACAATTATGGAAGAATAGGGATTAACTATTCCATCAATATGAACATTATTATCAGAACAAAAAGACAAAACAGAGGTCTAAGCTACACAAGATAAAAACACAAATTAAATATAAGGACTCAGAGAGAAAGAAAAAAAATAAGACATGTTTAGATTCTAACACATCAAGGGTTAAGGTGGCACTCCTTCATTACTCAAGACCTTACAAAAATGCCTTTGTGTACTCAAATTTCAAGGCACATCAATAAGCAAAAGATAATTATAAGAGGAAAAACTGGGATAAAAATCAGCAGAGTAAGAATATTAGCATATTAATAATGATGACGTCTGATAAATCTAAAAGTTCCATAGAGTAGAACAGATAACATAAGAGAACAGCTGAGGATATACGCAAAAATGTAAAAATTCTAAGTAAGGCTCAAAATCAAATTCTGGTAAGAAGATAGTAAGCATGAATGATGCTCCTCTTGGGCTCACAGATTAGATTTCTGGATATGCAAAGGGGATAAACAGATGAATAAAAAACATCCAAGAAGTGTGGTACTACTACAAACAGTATTGTATGCGTGGGGATAAGAGAAAGAATAAAATCAAGACTAAAGTTTTACAGGACTTCCTACTATAGCAAAGAGAAAAATAATCTGCGCTAATTGAGTCAATGCAAAACTCTGATACTAAAATTTATGCTAACTCTTTTTTTTTTTTTTTTTAAGGTTTTTTGAGACAGGGTCTCGCTTTGTGGTTCAGGCTGGCCCTGAGCTCAGCCTCCAACTCACATCACAGCAATCCTCCTGCCTCTGCCTCCCGAGGGCTGGGATCACAGGCACGAGCCACCATGCCCAGCACTGTGCTATGTGGTACTGATTGCTGCTTGGGGTGAGCCTCCAAGCCCAGTATTGTTATGTGCTTAACGGGGATCGAACCCAGGCCCTCGCACTTGCAAGACAGGCGCCGGAACCACTGAGCTAAATCCCCGGCCCCTATGCTAGCTCTTTAAAACACTTCATCTAGTCTTACTATTATTAGAAATAGGAAAGGGTTGGATTTCACACTTAGCAGTCATAGTTATGCATGTACAAAGATAATATACAACAAATAGCTTATTTGAGCCAAAGCTTTTAACAACAGTTATAATGTCTAACTCTGTAATATTTTGGCCTTTGAATTCACACGTTTTTAGATTAGAAAGAAAGAAAAAACAACAACAACAACAACAACAACAACAACAACAACAACAAAACGAAGACCAGTACTCTCCAACATATAATAACTGGGGTTTCCTATTACTATTAACCATAGTCATATACCTTTTTTTTTATTGAGTCAAGGTCTTGCTTATAGTTCAGGTTAGCCCTGAGCTCACTATATATCCCAGGCAAGCTTCAATCTCACAGTAATCCTCCTGTATGTGCCTCCCACATGCTCGGATTATAAGCGTGAATCACCCACCAGGCCCAGCACTGCTGTATGAGTTTATCAGGGATTGAACTCTGGCCTTTGCACTGGCAAGACAGGTGCTGAAACCACTGGGCTACATCCCTGGCCCCATAATCATATTCTTAAGAGTAACTAAAATAAGTTATGATTAAAAATTATTCAAAACATATACTCCATCATTTTCTCCTACTCCACATACCTAAAAAAAACATAAACTTATTTGTACCTGGTTGGGCTGGAAGGGAGGCCCAGACTGTTCATCAGGATCCTGGCCATGGCTGTCATTCCCTCCTAGTGGAGAGCCACCAGTTGTGGTTGTCATGTTCACTGAACAAGATCTTTACTAATCTTTATGTAGTTGTCCTAAAAGAATTATAGTACACTTGTGGGTGATGAAGTACAAGCACAAGAGCCCAAAAATGTATAACACATGGACAAATCATCCTATAGATTCCATTTCATAATCTAAAATACATGGATAAGCATACAAATACACTAGCTATTAAAAAGATAAAGACTTATTCCAATTTTAACTTGTACTGAAACATGATTTCATATGTAATAAAAGTATATATGAGAGACATAGAAATTAAAATCATATATTCCCCTTAATAACGTCATATTATACCAAGAAATCAAGTTCTATTAGTAGTTAAGAGGAGTCATCAATATAACTTACGAATTCTAATAAGACTAGAAGACTAACAGGACTATGATGAGTGATTCTGCTATTTGATAGCACTACAGTATGGGTAGAAAAGCACCAAATTCTTTACTTTTCATATTCACTTAGTTTGTTGCTTTCAAACTAATCTAGAAATGAGAATTTCTTGAAGTACTTTTTTGTTCTGTTTTGTTTTGTTTTGTTTTTGAGACAGGTTCTCACTCTGTAGTTCAGGCTGGCCCTAAGCTCAGCCTCAAACTCACATCACAGCAAATCCTCCTGCCTCTGCTTCCCAAGTGCTGGGATGAGAGGCGTGGGCAAGCACACCTGGCACTGTGGGATGTGGTACTGACTGCTGGTGAGCTGAGTATCCATGCCCAGTACTGTATGTCGTTATCAGGGGATTGAACCCAGGCCCTTGCAAGACAGGTGCTTGAAACCACTGAGCTAAATCCCTGGCCCTCTTGAAGTACTTTTAAAAGAACACTCCTATCCCAAAGTCCAACCTGGACTAACATATCCCAAAATCCACCCCAGACTAAACATAGAAATATTTGAGAGCAACAAATCAATTTTTCTTTAAAATTTTTATGGTAATTATAACATTTCAACAGATCAGACATAAGATTTGCCATTTGACCAGACCACAATCACTGCTGGCCCAGGAAGGTGGCATTCTCTCAGTTTCAGCTAGCATCATAAGCACTTGGGGCCAAGAGGTACACATTCCCTTTGCCATATATTTCATTGTCAAGAAGCCTTGAGCTGCAGCGCTAGGTTAAGGAGAGCAATGGGTGAGGACCCAGTGGTGTGGAACACAGGAGCCTGTGCATGGTCCAGGAAGGGCCAAAAGGATACAGGACTGGAAGTAGTCCTCAGCTGGCTTTCTGAGGTACTACAACAACTGGGAGAGCAACACAGAAACAGGTAGGCAGGGCCACAGAGAAAGATGCTAGCTAAAGACAATCCACAGCTCCCATTTCTAAATGCCAAGCTCAGTAAGTCTACAAACCTTCCAGTAATGCTACACTTCGCAGGGTTATAAGGTACAGGTTAAGGTTCTGACCTGGATAACATCCCAGAACTGTAGATACCCGAAATATTTCTTTTTTCTCTTTATTATCAATTTGTTTCTTTTTCCTTTTATTTTAATTATGGGGCAGGAGGTTTGAGTTTTGTCTTTCAGTTTGTTTTAGCCACCCTCTTTCTCTTTTTCCTTTACTGTCTTCCCTAATTTTTGTATATTTTCATGGTGGTAAATCTTTCTTTTGCTATCTCCTTCATCGTTTGTGTCCTATCCTCTTTTCCAGTTTCCCAAAGGTTTTTGGATCATCTTCTGTCCTTCAGCATTGCTTCTACTATATTTCAGTTTAGTTATCGCTGTTTTGCCCCCCCACCCCCCACTGTAAATCCACACGCAGCCCTGAGCAAAAGCAGTACCAAAGAGGGCCGGGGATTTGGCTCAGTGGTTCCGGCGCCTGTCTTGCAAGCACAGGGCCCAGGTTCGACCCCCGGTAACCACATATAATACTGGGCGTGGAGACTCATGCCCAGCAGCAACCAGTACCACATACCACAGTGCCGGGCGTGGTGGCTCAGGCCTGTCATCCCAGCCCTCGGGAGGCAGAGGCAGGAGGATCGCTGTGATGTGAGTTGGAGGCTGAGCTCAGGGCCAGCCTGAACCACAAAGCGAGACCCTGTCTCAAAAATACCTTTAAAAAAAAAAAAAAAAAGCAGTACCAAAGAGAAACTCACTTGGTAGTCTTGGTTGTCACGGTTGTCATGTTGGTTTATACTGGATATTGATACCTAACTACGTATCTTGCTCCGATGGTTAAAAGTATCAAATTAATGGAACAATTTTTCAGTTACTAAAATATGCTATAAGACACTATTTTTTGGTAATTGTACTATGTTATTGCCAATTGTGAATTTTAGCTAAGTATGACATCATACCTGTTAGGATCAATTATTTTCTGTGATTATCAGGGATCATAATCATCTCTGTACTCTAGTACAAAAGAAATGAGAGCTGAGTCAAATAGCAAATTCACATCCCTAATAAAATTGGAACATTAAGATCTTGGGACAAAGACCAAGAGACAATTACCCCTACAAGACATCCCTGAGGGTAGACATTTCCAGGAGAAGCTTTAATGATAAAGCTAGGACAATTGTAAGTATCAATACAGAAACATTAAAAACAGAAAATGACAAAAGGCCAAAACAAAATGCAACCACAGACTTCCAGTACACCAAGGACAAATACATCGACTGAAACAGGGGAAATCAGAAGCAACCAACTGGAATTCTCTGAAATGATAGCAGCCAAAGTACATAAAAAAAATGTACTAAAACAGAGAAAATCAATAATAATTGATTGCAACCTGGAAATAATTACTCAGGTTGAAAAAAAAATACATGACATAATGAAGGAAATGCTCTGCAAATCTAGACAGAAAAGATAGAAGAGTTCGGAAAAATAAAAAAAAAATAAAATAAAAATAATGGAAACCATACATGCTCAATATAGGAAAGAAATGTAATACAAAAAACAGATGAAATGAAAACTTGCACTGAATATTCGTAAAGCTAAATGAATGAAAGTGACAACAGAATATACAATCTAGAAGACAGGATTGTGGTCAGCAAACATAAAAGAAAAATCTCTTAAAAATCGCAAAGAACCATGAAAAAAAAATCCAATTTCTGCAAGATGCTAAAAAGAAGAAAAATCTAAGATTATTCAGTCAGTGATAATCAAGGGTAGCCCAAAGGACATAAAAAGCCTGTTCACAGATTCAATGACAGACAAATTCAGCAGTATGGAAAAGGAATTATGGACATACAGATAAATGAAGAATGTAGAACTACTATGAACCATAGTTAAAATAAATTACACTGATGGATATAATTAGTAAGATCCCAGAAATTCATCCAAAAAACCCAGAATATTTTGAAAATCAAATCACCTACAAAGAAAAGTCAATCAGAATCACAACAGAATTCTCAATTTAAACCCTGAAGTCAAGAAAAGCTTGTAGTGAAGAGCTTATATTTCAAGTCTGAAAGGAGAACAACTGCTAGCCCACAATGATGTACCAATTTAAAATATAGTAACCTCGTTTTTTTCAGGCCACTATCAATTTAAACTAAAGAAGCTGGGCCCGGGATTTATTTAGCTCAGTGGTTCTGGCGCCTGTCCTGCAAGCACAAGGGCCTGGGTTCAATTCCCTGGTACCCTGGTACCCATATACCATACTGGGCGTGGAGACTCACGCCCAGCAGCAATCAGTACCACATACCACAGTGCCGGGCGTGGTGGCTCACGCCTGTCATCCCAGCCCTCAGGAGGCAGAGGCGGGAGGATTGCTGTGACATGAGTTCGAGGCTGAGCTCGGGGCCAGCCTGAACTACAAAATGAGACCCTGTCTCAAAATCAATCAATCAATCAATCAATCAACCAACCAACCAACCAACCAACCAACCAACCAAATGTCTGGCCTGCTTGAAAATGAAACACACATTCAAGACAACTTTAATAAACAAACAAATGACAAGTAAAACTCAAGTGAGGCTATTCATTTATGTAATGCGATAGTTCTAATTAAAAAATATAAATGAGTGATTCAAACTTAAATTATACCCAGTTTGTAACTGATATAATTGTTGGAATTATCTGCTAACTTTGTGGAACTGAATTTTTTTTACTAGTATATGCTAATTCACTACTAGCTTTATTAGTTATCATGTGACAACTGTGGATTTTAACACCTGAGTTTAAAAGATTTAGACCACATCTACCAAAAAAAAAGAAAGAAAGAAAGAAAGAAAGAAAGAAAGAAAGAAAGAAAGACCAATCTCTTTACTTGGCCATTGTATACTGGCATGCCTAAAACTGCAGTTAAGTAATTATTGGTTATTCAGTAGTGCTCATAAATACCACCTTCTCCCAGACACACATAAGAACAATTAAAAGCAGAAAGGGAGTGTTCTCCTCATTAAAAAAGGAAACGGATTTGTGCACCCATGTTGGAGGATTAAAAAGTTTAAAGCCAGCCTAGATAATCTAGATCTTTATCTCAAAATTGAAAAAATAGTACTGAGGATGTAGTTCTGTGGTTCAATCTCTCTGGGACTGATGTCTAGTACTAAAAAATAATGTAATGTAAAAATCAATGATAATTTAAAATTTAACAAGTAAATAAAACTGAGTTTAGAAATAAACATAATGAGTTATAAGAATTATTTTCAAAGTTCACCGGAGTAATTTTAATGTACTGACAAAGGTCAGAAAAGGCAGGATGTCAACTCTTTCTTGAATAATCATAGTATGGAAGTTACAGCTCCAAAGGAATCAAATCCCTTGTCTTTTTAATCATATGGAAAGTAAGATCTGAGAAACACAGAAGAAGGTAAAAAAAATAATGAATGTAAATCATAAAAGTTTTTTGTTTTGTTTTGTTGTTTTTTTTGAGAGAGAGGGTCTTGCTTTTGTAGTTCATGTTGGCCCTGAGCTCAGCCTTGAACTCACAGCAATCCTCCTGCCTCTGCCTCCCAAGGGCTAGAATTACATCAGATCCAGCACTGTACTATGTAGTTCTGATTCCTGGTGGGCATGAGTTTTCATGCCTGGCATTGTTGTATGTGGTTACCAGGAATCAAACCTGGGTCCTTGTACTTGCAAGGCAGGAACTAGAACCACTGAGCTAAATCCCCGGCCCCAGAAAAGGATTCTTATAAAATAAAATGAAAATATTTAGTATATACTACATTAAACATTTTAAGTCTGAATATCTCCTGTATTCTAGTAGTTTTTCAAAAAATATAAAAAATAAATTATAACATCACTAGAAAATTAAATAGAAAAACTACCCAGAACTGAAAACCCAGAAATAAACCATCAATTGATATCAAATCACTTTCAACATGATAACAATTGTCAATTACTAGCTGGGACAATTAGATGCTTCCATTTGAAAGAAAAAAGTTGAATGCCTATGTCCCATGGTTAAAAAATAAAAAGGTAACCCGAAAGACTTTAGGCCATCTAAAAGTAATTCTGATGCAAAGTTACAACATTCAGAATCACACTAAAATAAACACAAGCAAGATTCCAATGTAAATTCAGTAGAAAAAAGTTAAGAGGTTAAAAATAAACGGAAAAAAAATTTTTAATGATCACATCAGTGGGAAAAACAAATGAAGCAGTTAAGACTGGAAAACAATACAGCAATTACTAAATGCAAATAATAAATACATCATGCAATTTAGCTACTAAGTAGGGGTACCCAAAAACAATTAAAACAACTGCTTAAGGCCGGGGATATAGCTCAGTGGTTCCAGCACCTGTCTTGCAAGGGCAAGGGCCTGGGTTCCATCCCCGCTAACCACATAACAATACTGGGCGTGGAGACTCATCCCAGCAGCAACCAGTAGCACATACCACAGTGCCAGGCGTGGTGGCTCACGCCTGCAATCCCAGCACTCAGGAGGCAGAGGCAGGAGGATTGCTGTGATGTGTTTGAGGCTGAGCTCAGGGCCAGCCTGAACCACAAAGCGAGACCCTGTCTCAAAAAAACCTTAAAAAACAAAACAAACAAACAAACAAACAACTCCTTAAACAAAAAGAATGGGACATTAACTGTATCTAGCAACTTTAGTTTTAATATTTCCAAAAAGAAAACCCATATACCCACATGACAAATGAGCAAACAAAATGTAGTAGAGTCACACAATAAATAAAACATCACTCTGACACTGCAGTATTGATCCATGAATGAATTTCAAAAACATTATCTAAATGAAAACAGCAAGGCACCAAGACTAAATATTTTAAGTTTTCACTAATAAGAAACATAAAAAAATTAATGAATTTTATTCATTAGATTGTTTAGGTCAAAGATGAGTTAGTTAGGAAGATGAGACAGTTAGGAATAACTGTCAAGTGATGAAAATGTTCTAAAACTGCCTTGAAGTGACTTTCAGAAATCCTCAAATTTACTAAAAATCACTATTGTACATGTTAAATAAAGTGTGAGTGTAAATTCTATCTCAGTTAAATTAACTGAGTTAATAATAATGAAAGGATAAAACTTATAGTTTATTGTCTAAAAACTTAAAGTACCAATTTTAGCTTCCAGCAAACAACAAAAGAAAGCCTAAGCTTTAGGTGTAGCTCAGAGGTGAGAATAGCATGACCAAAGTCCTCAGTTCAATTTCTAGTAAATAGTAGTGGGGGGGGGGGACACTAAAAATAGGATAATTACACAGAAAATCAAGATGTGTTTCTACGTTAAATACTAAGAACCTTCTATTATTTTTTAAATTGATTGAATAAAAATGTCTATTTATACAACTAATCAAAAAGGGAGTTGAAAGTTAATGACATTCATTTTTGCATTATAAATAATACCTTAAGAAAGTATATTAGGAGATATTAAGTATTCCACCTTCAAATTTTAGAAATGGATTTCAAGCCCAGGTATGACAGCACATCCCTGTAATCAAAGCACTTAAAAAGCTGAGGAAGGAGGATCAAGGCAAGTTGGAGGCCAGCTTGGGCTATATACTTAATTCATGGGCAACTTAGGAAGGCCCTGGCTCAAAAAAGCATCTCCAGATCCAATAAAAGAAGACTCATAATAAATTGTTTACCAGTTCTAGGGTAAACTTTCAAAATCAACAAATTCTAATGGTATCTGATAAAAAGTCTTAAAATTACTTATTTAGAACCTCGATCTTTTTCAAGTGTAATTATCTTGCTGTTAGTCAACACTGCTGAAATCCTCCCCAAGTTTAGATAAACCATCAAGTATTACTAAAGCAAATCAACAAAAAGAAAATGATAAAAACCAAATTAAGAAATTGTGTAAAAACTATATAGTAAAATGTTATGAACAGTTATTTTTAAGTCAGAAGAATAAACAGTAGGTGCTCAGCCCTTTTAACACGAACTACAAATACTTCAGGCTTTCATTCTTCCCACATACTGGAACAAGAAGTTAAAATTTGAAAGTTAAAATCAAAAGAATGAATGGGGGGCCGGGGAGTTAGCTCAGTGGTTCCGGCGCCTGTCTCGCAAGCGCAAGGACCCGGGTTCGATCCCCGGTAACCACATAACAATACTGGGTGTGGAGACCCACACCCAGCAGCAACCAGTACCACATTCCACAGTGCCGGGCGTGGTGGCTCACGCCTGTAACCCCAGCACTCGGGAGGCAGAGGCAGGAGGATTGCTGTGATGTGAGTCTGAGACTAAGCTCAGGGCCAGCCTGAACCACAAAGCCAGACCCTGTCTCAAAAAACCTAAAAAAAAAAAAAAAAACAACAAAACAAAAAAAAAAAAAACAAAAACAAAAGAATGAATGGGCCCAGGAAGTACTCCGCAATACAGCACCTGGTCGGCAAGCCCCCTTGGGTTCAATTCTCAACATCACCACCTTCTCCCGCAAAAACAAACAATGAACTTCTGAAAAAGAACTCTGAAGTGAAAAAATGAATGCTGACCCTCTCTACCAACTACTGAAATATTTTATGTATTTGCAGAGGGTGAAACAATTTAGCAGACCAAGAAAATGCCATCTTTCTTGGTTTTTCTAGTTCTTGGTGTCTGATTGCAAAGTAAGTTGGGTTAACCAGTGGAAAAGCTGCTTAGTGTTAATGAGTACCAAGAAAAGATTTGTGGACACTAATCACTCTCTAATTAGAAAATAAATAGCTTTTTCCCCAGAAGAGAATCGTGTTAAAGTTATAGTGTACCAATTTAGGTAGATTACAAGCCTGTAATTCGGGCTGACTACCTGAGGCAGAATGATTTTGGTGATTTAACCAAGTTGTGAAAATAAAAAGGGTTGGGGATGCAACTCAGGTTTTACATTCAATTCCGTACAAGTCTTGTAAGTTAAAAATTTTTTTCTGGGGGAGAAATAATACAAACATGTGTAGGAGATATAGTAAAAAATATTATTCTGCAATAGAAGTCTGTCATATCCTGAATATAAAAGACATCA
>PVIR01014645.1:0-40166 GCA_004026965.1 Petromus typicus
TCAGCCTCCAACTCACATCACAGCAATCCTCCTGCCTCTGCCTCCCGAGTGCTGGGATTACAGGCGTGAGCCACCACGCCCGGCACTGTGGTATGTGGTACTGGTTGCTGCTGGGGTGAGTCTCCACGCCCAGTATTGTTATGTGCTTACCGGGAACGAACCCGGGCCCTTGTGCCTGCAAGACAGGCGCCGGAACCACTGAGCTATATCCCCCGCCCAAGCAAGATTGTTTTGAGGACATATTCTATAAGATAACACATATAGGGATCTAGGAAAATGTCTGCTATATAAAAAATACACATCTATTAATTTTTCCTTTCCTTTTTCCCAAGGGCTCCTGGAAAAACACAAAACAGTAATATAGTGTAGCCAGATCATTTATAATGTAAATATTGAGATCTATTTCATTAATATTTCTCTCGTGCAGAACCCTTTACTTACCCTGGCGATTCTTGCCAGAACTGTCATGCTTACAAACGCTACATGTGATCCTCACTGGTTCTCTAAACTGCTAGCACAGAGGACAACAACTCTTCCAATCAAGACAACCTGAATTACTACTTAGCTAGTCAAGTATTTGTTTAAATTAGAAAATCACTAAACATATATGCCATATTCGTTTTAACATAACAAATGAGTCACAGCTGTCTTTAATGCAAAACTAATGACTCTTCTTTAAGTGAGACCCCTTGCTTACTCTTCCTTAGAGTTCTATATCACCTATTTTTACATAAATCACTCAGGTTTCCTCTTTGGTTGAATTAAAACTTGTCTGTTAAAAATAACATGAACAGCCAGGTGTGGTGGCTCACGCCTGTAATCCCAGCACTCAGGAGGCAGAGGCAGGAGGATTGCCATGCATTTGAGGCCAGCCTGGGTTATCTGGTGAGTTCAGGGTTAGCCTGAACTACGAAGTGAGACCTGCCTCAAAAAAAAGTAAAAAGAACAATTATATATATATATAAAAGTAAAAAGAACAATATATAGTGCCTGGCCTAGTGGCTCATTCCTGTAATCCCAGCAGAGGCAGAGGCAGGAGGAATGCTGAGTTCAGGACCAGACTGAAATACAAAGTGAAACCCTATCTCAAAAAAAAAAAATTAAAAAAACCTTAAAACAAAAATGAACAAAAATTACAATATTTTTTACAATCTTTTCTCCAACTAATTCAAGAGCAAATTTTAGTGACTGTTTCTATCAGTCTTCACATAAGGATTAACTTAATGTTCATGCTTTACTGATTTACTTAAATAAAGTACACCATCAAACACAGTTGACATAAACAGATTCAGGACTGAACACAACCATTTCTTGGTAAAGTAAATGATGGGAGACTCCAGGCACACTAGCGTCCAGTGACTCAGGGGTATTTGAGAACATGTTCTATGAAAGGAACAAGGGCCCTGGGGACTGTGATGAGTCAATGGGTGGAGTTGGCTATGGCAGCTTCTACTACACAAACTTCTTCCCTAATTTTAAAGCTCCTTAGTAACCTTACCCCCATATTTGCTTGTATTTCCCACTCTCATCATCAAGAGTCCTCCTTTTAATCACATATGCTCTCTCTTTCCTTTTGTTATTACCAAGTTTCTTACTCATCTGAAAAATGGTTGGGATACGGAGTACGGAAATTTTATCATTCTCCGGATCCTGCACAAAGATTTTTCATAACTCTCTAGGAATGTTGATGCACACCTGTAGTTCCACGGCTTGGGAGACTAAGGAGGATCATTTGAGCCCAGGAGTTTTGAGACCAGCCAGAGCAACACAGAGACCACTTCTCCCAAAAAAGAAGGAAGGAAGGAAAGTGTTCATGATTAGCCTAAGTTTCATTACCTTCCTCTCCTATGAGCTTATATTACTTACGATCTACGTTATTCAATTAATCCCTTCGTTATGTTTTAATCCTTTATTATCCCCTTTCTCCTGCTTTAGTTTTCCTCTTTGTGCCGGATTATTCCAGCATGTAATTATGTTCTGGTTTTTCCCTAACATCTTTCTTTTAAAAAAAAAATATGATCTACAAGCATGTACTAATAAAATTTTTTTTTTTAAATACCTAAAGGGCCAGGGATGTAGCACAGTGGTGTGGTGCCATGCCATGCCTGCCTGCCAGGTGCAAGGTCCTGGGTTTGCTTCCTGGTACCAGAAAAAAAAATACAAAAAGCTACCAACTCAAGTATCATTATTTTGTCCCACTCCCATTCACAGACACTTGAAACAGTAACAGCTGCCTATCTTGTCCCTTATCTCCTAATCCAGCTATTTCTTGCCTTGTTACTTTTCTTCGCCAGTTACTTAACCCTTCAGTGCCCTTTGAGAGATTAGGGCTTCCTGCTAGAAACTTCTTCTTTAGCTTCCTAAGACATCACGCTCCTAGTTTTTCTTCTACCCACTAGCTGACAACCTCAGTTCCCTTCCTCTCTACCTAAAAACACCTTTCAATGTCAACTTTTCCAAGCATCTATCCAATTTTTCTTTCCCCTGTAGGAAGAGGTTTGCAAAAGGGAAAGAACTACCTTCTGGAAGGGTTAGAAAATCCCAGCCATACAGCAGCTGTAGTATTTAGAGGGGAAAGGACAGAGACACTCGGTTCCCTGTAACACAAACGTCCCAGAAACCAAGATTTATCCCATGTCACGACTTTCAAATATCCCTGTCATGTAAGTAAGCAATCTATCAAGAACCTAATTTTTATAGATCAAAGAAGAGTAATAGGGTTACAATGTACACAGACGTCAAGAACCACAGCCATCATGTAAATTAAGAGACAACTTTATCCTTGGAGTTGACAATTTTAGAAAATCAGATTACCAGAAGCAGTGAAGACCTGACACGCCAAAACTACGCAACTGTCTCACTCCATAGAAAGCGGCCACATTCGTGACTTTTACACACAGCTGAGGCAACTCCCTAACCCAGGTCCAGGTGAGGGGGACTAGGCTATGAGACTCTCCTGAGAAGGTGTTACCTTACCTCAGGAACAGGCAGGTATGCTGAAGGATGCGTGCTGCTTGGCTGCTGGAGGAATGTGGATAACCTAGCACTTCTGCGGCAAGACAGCATCTGCTGAGGGCAGTTGTCAATAGATAGGCATTTGGGTGTACAGAGAATCTGGTTCCTCATTAATTTAATCCTTATCCACCCATTGTCTATCCCATAAAGAGTGCTACCCCTCGCCCCGTTTCTCACTGGCTAATAAAAGCTGGCCAACCACAGAGTTTTATTCTGGTCTGTCCACTAAAGGTATTTATACGAGAACTGTCCCCTATTTTATATCTTGAAAATTGTCTGTCTCTTTCTTTTATTCCTTGTTGATGTTCAAAAGGTAGCTGAGGGTCTGATCAGCCCTTGAAATCCAGGCCTTGTTTTCTCTTATGCACACTTCTTATTATCTAGCTTTTTGTATCTTTTACTTAAAAATGTTGTTTATGAACCTGTAAAAGTTAAACACCACGATAACATGCTTCATTCATTCCTATGTCCCCAGCACTGACTGCAGTATGTGACAGAGGACTCCACTGACTCAATTCAAGTCTTCAAGTTTTCTACTCTGGGCACAAATAAGCACTTCTATATTGAAATTATAACAAAAAAACATTATTGCTGCTATAATTATAGCACTGTATTATTTTATTGTGCATATAAAGAAATATCAGCTATAAATATCATGCTAGAATAGTTAAGGGTACATTTCAAAATATGTCCTATAAAAAAGTTGCTGAGCCTCACCAGGTTAACACCAGCCTGTGTGAACTCACATTTAATTCAGACTTCTCACTGGAACACCACAGTCACAAATCTAGCTGCCTCCCTGACCATTCCAAATAAAGGTCCTAAGGACATTTCAACTGCAAGATGTCAAAACAGAAATTGATCCTTGCCATCTCTACCATCCCTGTGGAGTCTCAGAAAATTACTCCACCAACTCCAGAAAGCTAGGAGTTAGTCTTCAGCCATCTTTCCCTGAACTCTAACTCCAATCTATCAACAAATTCTTTACTCTCAAAATACAGCTGGAATTCACGCATTTCTGTCCACTACCAAACATCATCTTAGCCTTTACCGCCTGTTATTCGAACTATAACAGAACATCTTAACTAGAAGCCTGTTTCCACTCTTTGCTCTTTAATACATTCTCTACATAGCAATAAAAGTGCTCATTTAACTACTTCCCATGGAATTTGGAATAAAATTCCAATTCCTAACCATGGCAAGTAAAGTCTTACACATCTGGACACCTGAACACCTGACTAATTTGCCAAACTCATCTCACAACCATTACGTGACAGCACACATCTTCCTTCTCTTCCCAAACACACCAGTCTCCTCAAGATCATCCCTCTTTGCCTCTTTCTCTCCGGCCTCCCGTCTGTCCCCTGGCTCTTCCCTATCAGTAACACGACCACAAGCAAAAATACTCCCAGTGCAGCCACACCTTAGGTAACAGGTCTTTGCTTGATTCAAGCTCAACTTGATTATTCACCTTAAGGAAGATGTTAACTGTTATTCTTTTCCTATTGTTTTCTTTTTTGGCAGCCATCACAGTTTGTCACTGGGGTCTAGCCAACAGCAGACACTCAATAACTATTTATTGATAGAAGGAGTGAATGAGTCACCCCTCAACCCAATGTCCTTCAGCAAAATCCACTCGGTTTTAATGCCTGTGTTAGCCTAACCAATATTCCTCAATCTATTCTAATTTTAGAATTTTGGTTTCAGAATTTTAGATTTGGTTTTAACCTAAGAAATATTCCTCTATTGTAATCTATTCCCACGCCGACATATGCCTGGATACTTCTATCACCTTCCCAACTTCTCTTTCCTCCCTCACTTCTCATCAGTCCAGGACATTAAAGAACATAATCCCTGAGGTCATCCTACAAAGAAACGTGGTCCAAACGTGATCTTACTTATTTTCTGCTGAAAAAAGCTCCTCTGGTTACTTCTGCTTAGAAAAGCATAGAGGCCGGGGATTTAGCTCAGTGGTTCCGGCTCCTGTCTTGAAAGCACAAGGACCCAGGTTCGATCCCCAGATACCACATACAATACTGGGTGTGGAGACTCACATCCAGCAGCGACCAGCAACACACACCACAGTGCCAGGTGTGGTGGCTCACGCCTGTGATCCCAGCACTCGGGAAGCAGAGGCAGGAGGATTGCTGTGAGTTGGAGGCTGAGCTCAGGGCCAAAGCAAAAAAAAAAAAGCAAAGCATAGAAAAGGAGATTTGACTCCAACACACTTCTCCAGCCTTATCCACAAGACTGTATTACCCACACACCTTTTATTCCAGGCATGTCTAAAACCAAGACGGCTCTAGGAACATACCGCGTTTTGTATTCTATGTCTCTGCACTTGATGTTCCCTTTGCCTGGTAGAATTCTGGGTGGTCCCCAAGCCCCAGTTCAAATAGCATTTCTCAAGGACGTCTTCCTAAACCTTCAGAGACAGAATTAAGTTTGTGTATTTCCATGCAACACTCATCATTTTTCTAGGAGAGGCAATAACATATGGTTCCCACAATGGATTGCCAAACTATGTAGATTTACAAACTAAGTACCCCCAGGCAAATTAGTATCATCCCTAAGTCTGAGTTACCTTATCTATAATATAACAATACAGCAGAACTGTTGGGAGGACTAAAGATTAATAAGTACTTAGCAGTTATGGCAATAATAAATAAATTCAATACACTAGCTAATAGTTTTTAATGTAAGCTGTGTGGGTCCATTTCTAAGCTATCCTACAGTAAATACCTGCTTCGGTTATCTGTGTATCTCTGCTACCCCAAGAGCACACAGAATTTCCCAGCAAATAAGGGGACTAAGAAATACCATGAAAATGGGAGAATGCAGTTAATTGGGTTAGAAACCCTTAAAGGAACATCAAGAATATCTTCTACTGGGGAGGAAATGCA
Organism: Petromus typicus; assembly: GCA_004026965.1. Classification (NCBI taxonomy): domain Eukaryota; kingdom Metazoa; phylum Chordata; class Mammalia; order Rodentia; family Petromuridae; genus Petromus; species Petromus typicus. Next base: position 5,919 of record PVIR01014645.1, read on the forward strand.
GCTGTGTATTACAGTGTATACATTAGCATTAAACTGATTATTGCTCTAACGCTCAGGTTCACTATGTCAACTTTTATGGCAGTTATTTCCTTGGCTTCTTTCAGACGTAGGGTTATTACTTTCCGGGGCGTAGGCCTGCGCTAATTTACATGACTTTTAAACTAATCATTAGACTTAAAAGAGCAATTTTACAATTTAAATCCAAAGCACTTAATTGACTTCCTACCTCCAGGCACTCAATTAACCTACAACTGCACGTCAGACCTGCCGGTCCACACCCCGGCTGCAGCAAGTGTTACGGCTGTGTTGGGAACTCACACTGGTGATTCAGAACACGGTAGGCTCAGGAGGTTATCTCCGCACTCGGGGAACTCGCCGTGCCCGCGGAGGGCTGTGTGTGCGGTGCACGCTGAGCCAAGTGCATCCCTCCTGCGTGCAAAGCGAGCCCGGCTCCGGGACGCTCGCGCGCGGTGCGGCGGCCACGCCTGGATCCCCGTCCAGCGGGGGGGGGGGCTGCGGGGCGCCGGCACCCGGGCTGCGGGGTCGGCGGCCTCGCGCCAGGCAGCGCAGGCCGGGCACGGCGGGCAGGGCACGGACGGGGACGCGGACTGCGGGCGGCGGGCGAGGTGGGTAGATCCGGCGCGGGGCTCGACGCGCCCCGGGTTCGGAGGGGCAGGACCTTGCACCAACCTCCACGAAGGCATCGGTCAGGTCACTAGCACGGTCCATCACCGGCAAATGGCGCCCGGCCACGATTTTCACCTTCAGCTTCCCGGGCATCGTGTCGGCTACGTTCTCTCCTTGGGCTCCTGCAGAAACAAACAAGCGCGTCTGCGCCCGGCGCGCGGGGGTGCGGGCGGGGAGGGAACCCGGGGGCGGCGCGCGGCCGCGGGCAACTGACAGCAGGGGGCGCGCGGGCACGCACTCACCGTCGGGGGGAGGGGGTCGTCCCTCGCCGGCCCCGGGGCCTCATTCCGGAAAGGCAGGCCGAGGAGGGACCCCGCTCGATGCTGCTACCCCGGCCCCACAGCGACGGCAAGAGAAGCAGAATCCAGTCAGCATAGCGAGGAGCTTCGTCGCCCCTACCTGTAGTCCTCCCGCCCCCAAAAAGATGGCGGCCCTCAGACGTGGAGGAAGCATCGATCACTCGGCGCTCTGCCTGCCAGGCACTTGGAACCTAAATTCGCCGGGAGAGGCGAAGGGGGCGGGGCAGCGGGAGGGCAGGGGAGTGGATGGAACCCTGCATCATCCACCGAGGGGCGTGTCGGTGCTGCAGCCCAGTTGAGGAAAACGCGCCTTCGCGCGGCGGCGAAGCGCTGTTGCGGTTCGGGCACAAAGCTGCCTTAGCGACACATTTTGACGGACCAGGACAGATGTCGCTGCAGCCAAGACTGGTGAAGGAGTCTGCCCTTAAACACCCGTTAATGGTGGTAAAACCGATCTTCTAGGTTTCTACGTGGAAGGGAGACTGGTGCATGTGCTTGTTGTTTTTGTTTTTGTTTTTTTTCCTATGAAATCGGAGGCATCGCGGATAGTGAATAATTATCTCCTGAAAGGTTTGATTCAGCCATGTGCACTTGTGCTGGGTCGTGGGTCACAGATGTGATCTCGACTGGGGAGAGGGAGGAGGGACACTTTGAAATCCCAGGTCCCCCTGAACTCACAGGGGGTCAAAAAGGGGTCAGCTCTGCGCCCCTAGAGTATCTCTGTATTGAAAATATGCACGTGGATGTCCAGTTTTCCATGCACCATTTATTAAAGAGCCTGTCCTTCCACTAGTGTGTCTTTGGCTCCTTTGTCTAAGATCAAATAGCTGAGTTTGCCTGAGGTGGTTTCTGCATCCTCTATTCTATTCCATTGATCCACAAGTCTGTTGTGCTTCTGCAAAAACGGAAAGAGAATTGAGAGTTGAAAGAGCAGGGAGGGAGGGGGATGGACAGTAAAACAGAGAGGGAGAGAAGATTTATTAGATGTATGTACCAGTTCTTCACAGCGATTGAAATCATTATATACTGCAGTGTGTACTAAGAAAAAGGAATCTACAACCAAAGAAAATGTACAGTGCTGGTAGAAGTTCCAGGCCTTCTAGGGGAAAATACACTCAGCTACCAAAGAGCAATAATGTTGTAAAGAATCAACCATGAGACAGAGATGAGGGAAATTGAGATACACAGAGGTCAGGACAAAAATCACTGTATCCAAATATCAAAATGAGCATTAGTAATTACTGTATAACAAATACCAAAATCAGTGTTCAGAATGCTAGTGGAAAGAATATACCACTGGATAAGGAGCATTCTTAAGAGATCGGCATGATCTTTTTAACTTCAGAAATACACACTCAACAGGGTAAATACCCAAAGCAACAGTGATCTAAAAATAATCCTGTCAAGGCAAAAATTCTTCCTACGAAAAGAATACTGTTCTTGTCATATCTCTTCCAAGGAGGAAACGACTTGTTCACAATGAAAATCTAAAGGGTAAAAAGCTATTTGGACTGAGAAAATCATCTATGCATTTCAAACTATGACAAAAGGATAGAGGCTGCAGTTTCTCATGTGAGTATCTTTAGATCCACCCGTAGCTCTTTCCGGAATCTGATTACCTTTACAATACCTTTGCTGGCTGGGGATTTAACTCAGTGGTTCAGGCATCTGCATGGCAAGCTCAAGGTCCCTAGTTCAATCCTCGGTACCACATACCACAGTGCCAGGGGTGGTAATTCAAAGTCTTTAATCCCAGCACTTGGGAGGCAGAGGCGGGAGTTCCTAAACCCAGAGTTCAAGGGAAGCCTGGGCTACATGTTGAGTTCAAGGCCAGCCTGAACTACAAAAAAGCAAAACCCTGTCTCAAAAAAAAAAAAAAAAAAAAAAAAAAGCCTTTGCCAAATTCTGACGGTCCTCCTGCACTTTAGGATCGGTATTTCTTTGTTGTTTTGGTGGTAGGCTTGAAATAGCTGTCCCGTGCCACCCCTGGTGCTAGAGAAGCACTCCAGCCCACGAAATTGCTTTTTCTAATGCGTTCAAAGTATTACCATGTAACCAGTTTATCGTCAGAAATACAGATAGGACCAGGTATTTAGCTCACTGGTTCTGGAGCCTGCCTGGAAAGCATACGGTCCCAAGTTCGATCCCAGGTACCAAAAAGTAAGGAAGAAATACAGAAACATAAGCCACTTGTGCAGTATACACCTCAATCCTAGTACTGTACTTGGGAGGCTAAGGCAGGAGGATCATAACAAGTTCAAGAGTAGCTTGGGATATGCAATAAGTTCCAGACCAGCTTACGTTACACAGTAGGACCCTGTCTCAAGAAACCAGTATGAAACAAAAACAAAAAGCCAAAATAATAATAAGTAAAAAGACAGAAAAATAAAATATTAGAAAACTGAACTTAGGCCATAATCTTAATGGAAAGTAATGGTTGTATTACTGAATGTGGTAATGTAAAAATATTTGCAATTTGCACAATTAGAGGTAACAGGTTCAGCCTCCTAATTAAGAGATGCTAAGGTACTTGTACGTACCTGTCGCCCTGGGCTTCATCAACAGAAGATTATAATTAAGATGCTTCCTGAAGACTATTTTTTAGTGGAATTAACTGTAACTTCAGTTTAACTGTTTCCTAATAATCACACTAGTTTGTTTTAATTAATGCTGGGAACAGTACTGACTTTGCCACCAAATCTGTCATGATTTGGCCCTAATTATTTTCTTTAGTTTCATAACCTGCCCTTCATTTTTAATTTTAAGTTCTGTAATAATGAGAGTTTACATATATTGGGTGTTTGCTTTGTGCCAGATACTGAATTCAGAACTCCATAGCTATTCAGCTTTCCTAAGGTCTATAAGAAAGGCATTAGCTTTTTTTTTTTTTTTTTTTTACGTGCTGGGGATTGAGTCTTCATTTTATGGATGAGTTAATGTGGCTTTGCAAAGCTACAGTGATGACCCAAAGTCACAAAGTTGGTAATGAAGGATTCAAGATTTAAAATCTAGGCAATGATTCTAAGAACCCACGCTCTTTAAAGGCTGCTTGAAGTTTTCCAATAAAATATGCTATCTGGGTTGGGGATTTAGCTCCGTGGTACTGCACCTACCTTGCAAGCGCGAGGGCCCAAGTTCGATCTCTGTTAATGCAAAAAAAAAAAAAAAAATGTTATCTCCTTGAAATGTCTTTCTTGTAGTCATTTTAGCAAACATTTAACTCACTTAGCTCAGTTCAAAAATCACTTCTACAGTTTCTCTGTTCTCCTTTCTGATAAACATGCCCTCCGCTCCGGTCTTCACCACAACCCACTCTAATCCATCTACCTCCCTTGCAGTAATTATCTGTCTCTTTCTCCCCTCTTTTATTCATCTCTCCATTCTCCTTTTTTGCCCTGTGTCCTTCATGCAATCAACAAATGCTTGAGGAATTAATTTGAGTCAAACTTAACAACGCTGTTGCTGTTTTGCTCTTTTCTCCTTTCCCATCTACGTAAAACATTTCTTTAAACCTCCTTCTTTGTCTCCTTCTCTCCCCCTCCTCCTTTGTTTCTCTCTCCTCTTTCAAGATTAAACATCTCAGGGCCGGGGAGTTAGCTCAGTGGTTCCAGCGCCTGTCTTCCAAGCGCGAGGACCCGGGTTTGATTCCCCGGTAAACCACATACCATACTGGGCGTGGAGACTCACGCCCAGCGGCAACCAGTACCACATACCACAGTGCCGGGCGTGGTGGCTCATGCCTGTCATCCCAGCACTTGGGAAGCAGAGGCAGGAGGATTGCTGTGATGTGAGTTGGAGGCTGAGCTCAGGGCCAGCCTGAACTACAAAGCGAAACCCTGTCTCAAAAAACCTAGAAAAAAAAAAAAAAGATTAAACATCTCAAGGACACCATACTTGGTGTTCTCTCTCCTGCTCTTAAACTATTACCTCTTAAACACACTTCAACTATTTAGATTCATGGTTAGCCACTATGACTCTACCAGCACAGCTGACCGATGCCAGGAGTAAGGTGTGGTTGCTAAACCCAATGAATACTTTTCACTTTTCACTGTGTGTAATCTGGAGGTTTTCACACTATTGATCACACGCTCCTTAAAACACTTAATATTCAGACACTGTGTTCTCTTATCTATTGTGATATATCCATTGGTCTTTGCAGCCCACTCAGTATTTTAACTATTATATATGTGTTCTTTATTTCCTGGATCTATTTCACCTGTATTCTCTCCAAGGCGATCTCATCCATGCCCATAATTTCTCACATTTTTATCTTTAGCCCATAACTCAGGGGTAATCTTAATAATCCTGGTAAATCTTAATCTTGTTTCCCTTTGGAAAATAAGAGAAACCTCAAAGTCAGAACTGATGTTCAAAACTGATTTTCCTTACCTCCCCTACAGCTAAAGTAACTGCAAATAATACCATGACAGAAGCAGTAGCTCCTCGAACGCAGGCCCTTGCACTTCCAAGACAGGCGCTGGAACCACTGAGCTAAATCCCCAATGTTTAATCTTTCATGTTTCTCATCTCAAATAGTAAAAACACCAGCTACCTAGTTGGTTATTAAAGCCAGAAACAACAATGAAAAGTCTGGTTCCACACACCTTACCCTTGTCTTGCAGTTCTAGGACTCAAACCCACGGGTTCTGTGTACTTGTGATTTATTTCTACAGCAGTGTATTAGCTCTGTGAAGTGTAAAATTGAGGTAAGCAGCTAGGCAGACTAATCTCATTGGTTCCTGTGTCCAGGAGGTATGTTTAAAATATAATGGGCCTAAGAACCACTGTAGTAAAATATTCTCCAGGTAAAAATTATGGCAGTGGAACGTGTTACCGTGTATCAGTGCCCACCAACGCACTCAGGGAACCACAGTACCCAGCCCTAATGCAAGCACCAGCACAATCTTCCCTGGCTAGTGGGTATATGACAGAGCCTAGAGGTGTTCCATTGATGTCTACTTAAGGGCTTTGTGGAAACTTTAGCTACAGTTGGCAGCTACTTCTGACTTTCTCCCATCTGACACCCAGTAATCACTGAGCATTACTGTTTATGATTCTTAAAGATCTCTCTGATCCACCCACTTTCCACAGTTACCTCTGTCCTGGTGATTGCTGGTGGGCGGGAGTCTCCACATCCAGTATTGTTGTCACTGGGGATCGAACCCGAACCCCAGCCCTTGCGCTTCCAAGACAGGCCAGGCGCTGGAACCACTGAGCTTAATCCCCCCAAACAACCCTCTTGCTCTCCTGTAATCCATTCACAGCAGAGCGACTCCATAGATCTTTTTAAATTGCAGATGTGTACCATTCTCTTTTTTAATTCTTTTACCACAAATCAGTCAATAGTCACTTTTCCTTTCAGACTTGCTTTATAAGAAAATATTTTTAAATGTTGAAAATTTTAGTAGGTAAACAAGTGGGGTTTTTTTGTTTTTTGTCTAAAAATTAAAAATCTAAAAGTCTAAAATCAAACTCCATGGCTTCTCCACCTTGTGTTTACTTGTCATGTAGTGTAGTAGTTCCTTCTACTTCCTTTTAATGTTATGTACAACCTGACTAGGTCCCAGTTCACCTCAATTCATGCAGTCCAGTTATACTCCTGACAAAAAACTTTTAATCCAACACTACTTCCTCTTCCGTGCACCATTTTTCTGTTGACAATTAGGTGGCGCAAATAATTAGTTTTATAGTTCCAGAAGCCATTATCTTCACAGAGGCAATAATGGCGGTGTTAATTAGATTAATCAAATTGACGTGTAATTTCCGCACTCATTTGTTAACTCTCCTGTTAGGAAAGGGCCAGTCCAATAATGTATCAAATGTGCCCTGGAAAGCAAAGCTGAATGCATTTGCTAAATTTATAATGAGCAGGATATTATTATGGCCCCCCGACCTGAACTCACTATGGGCTAGCATCATTTAAAGGCAAGACCCTGGCAAGTAGAGAGTTACAAATTACTGCAAAAGTGTACTCCTACAGAGCCCAAGGTTTGTGTCTTGTGCAGCCCGCAGGATATTGTGCCTGTTCAGTCTGCTCCCGACAGCTACTTAAGAAGTTTCTAAACTTGCTGTAGGCTGTGTCGCTTCTAGGGAAGGAAGTGGCTTCACGCAGTGCATGTCCCACACACGGTGGCAGCTACTGCAATTGAGATGATATGAAACTGAGATGTTAGCTTTAAGTGGAAGTAGCTGTCTATACTCGTGGGAACCATGTTAAAGTCTGAAAAAGTAATCACATGTGTTTTAATCTTTTAAGACATTGCTTCTTCAGTAGTAAGTATCCCAAGTATAAATTCAGCTCTATACCTGGTACTGTAGTCACTACTTTTCCTCCTTGTGTCTTAATCCCTCTGAGTAAAGAAACTTTCTGTTACTATCCCAGATAAGGGAGATTTTTTGCAAACATCCTTTTATGCAAACTTCCCAATTAAAAAATTTTCAGGGGCCAGGGCTCAGTGGTTCCGGCACCTGTCTTGCAAGCTCAAGGACCTGGGTTCAGTCCTCAGTAACCACATACAATGCGTCTCCACGCCCAGCAGCAACCAGTACCACAGACCACAGTGCCGGGCATGGTGGCTCACGCCTGTAACCCCAGCACTTGGGAGGCAGAGGCAGGAGGATCGCTGAGTTTGAGGCTGAGCTCAGGGCCAACCTGAACTACAAAGCGAGACCTTGTCTCAAAAAACCTAAAGAAAAAAAAAAAAATTCAGTGTCTGTGTACTGGCATGAAGATAAAGTTAGCAGCCCAGTATCCCTACTTCCTTTTGGGTTTTTTTTTAAAATAGAGGGATCAAACCCACGTGCTAGCCAAGTATATTACTACTGTGCTACATTCCCAACCTTTAAAAAACTTCCTTTGAGAAATTCTCCTTGAATTGCTGCCCAAGGTTTTGGTTCTCCTCCCCCAGCCTCCGGAGTAGCTGGGATTACACGTGTGTATCACCACTTTGGTCTGTAGAATACATTTAAGTAAAAGAAAAATTCAGTAAACAAGTTTATGCCAAATGTGTGCTCATGTGCACGCACACGCGCACGCACACACACACACACACACACACACACACACACACACTATAAAGCAAAATATACATAGTTAAGCATGATGGCGAGAGTCTGCAATCCCATCACTCAGGAGACTAAGGCAGGAGGACTGTCAGGAGTTCAAGGGTAGCCTGGACTACATGGTGGATTCAAGGCCAGCCTGAACTACATGGCCAGATCTTGTCTCAAAAAAACAAAAACAAACAAAAAGACTATATATAATTGGGCATAGTGGCTCACTTCTATACCAGAGAGGCCGAAGCAGGAGTATAACAGGTTCAAAGTCAGTATGGCCAATTTAGTGAGAGCCTGTCTCAAAGGGAGGAAGACATAGGCCAGCAGTCCAATGCTCATCTCTCCGTGGCGAGGGGTTCCACTTCCGTTACCACTCCCCCAAAAGAAAGATAAACACTACTTTAAATAGAATCACTTGAAAATAACTCTCTGAGGTGAAACCAAAAAAGGAAGGAAGAGATATAAGCAAAGTAAAAGTTGTAGAAGAGAGACAGTAGCAAGGCCGCGGATTTAGCTCTAGTGGTATCGCGCCAACCTTAGAAGCACAAGGGCCGGAGTTCGATCTCTGGTATTACAAAAAAAAAGAAGAGCGATGCTAAAAAGATTACGCTATGTAATGATCTGTGTTTGTCGATTTGTTCTTCTTTCTTCATAACTCTAAGGTGATTTTGTTTATATATACTCAGCTGTTATTCAGAACATACAGAAATAAAATTGTGATATCTTGCTGTGACTTCAACATTTTTTGAGTTAAACATTTTAACATTATAAGGTTACCTGATTTTTTTTTTTAACCTTAAAGTATATTTTATTTGCCTTCACATAGCTAGATCTGCTTTCTTTGGGGCAGTTTTCCTATGGCATATTTTTTTCTTATTCTTTTCTATCATTTTTGTATTTATCATTTTTGCGGATTGCTTGTTTTTGAGCAATACTGCTCAGTAAATGAATTTGTTGAATGAAGGCAACAGCCATGAAAGAAAGTGAAAATGAAAGCCTCATCTACAGGATCATTTCTTTTTTCTTTTCTTCTTCTTTTTTAAGTTTTAGTTCTTTGAGACAGGATCTTGCTTTGTAGTTCAGGCTGACCCTGAGCTCACTATGTGGTCCAGGCTGGCCTTGACCTCTTGGCAATCCTCCTGCCTCTGCCTCCAGAGTGGTGGGATGACAGACGTGAGGCATCACACCCAACTGTAGGGTCATGTTTTAATGTTCTATGTCACCAACTTTTTTTTAGGTTTTTTTTTTTTTTTTTTTTTGAGACAGGGTCTCGCTTTGTGGTTCAGGCTGGCCCTGAGCTCAGCCTCAAACTCACATCACAGCAGTCCTCCTGACTTTGCCTCCCAAGTGCTGGGATGACAGGCGTGAGCCACCACGCCTGGCACTGTGGTATGTGGTACTGGTTGCTGCTGGGTCATACCCAGTATTGTATGTGGTTAACCAGGGATCGAACCAGGGCCCTTGCACTTGTAAGACAGGCGCTGGAACCACTGAGCCAAATCCCCGGCCCCTATATGTCACCAACTTTTTAAAGAAGATTTTCACTTCAAACTCACTGTCATTTCTCAACTTCTGAATTACTGGCATTACCAAGTTTTGATATTTTCAAATACGTTCATCTGTTTTGAAGATCTTTAAGAAAATTTTAGCTACGGAGTTCAGCTTTCTCCCGAAGTGCTAGGTGGTGTGTAGCATTTCCTCCCTTGCTAACCACAGACAACTCTGGTAGGTCTTAGGTGTAAAACAGATGGTTCAATTTTGTATGTTAAAAAACTAGGGGAAGGTGGTAATTTGGTCTACAGTTTGTGAGCCCTCCCCCTCTCTCCTTCCTGTAACAAGTAAACAAAGTCTAATCTTAAAATTCTATTTAAATGATCATATTTTCTACAAGTGCAAAAGTCCTGCGGCAAAAACAAGTCTGATTGTATCTTGGAGGAAAATAAGCAACAGTAAGAAAGATAGCTGAGGGCTTCCTTTATTGATCTTCTTGTTATTAAGGAATTACATTGATCCATTATTTAACATTTCCTTCTCATTGAAGTAACAAACCATGAATTTCTCAGAGTTCCTTTTCCCCCACTTTAGACTGCCTTTTTTCTCAGCACCTACTCACATGCTACACAGATCTTGCCACCTACTCCGACACTGATTAATATATTCTGACAACCCTGTATGTGTTATACAAGGTATAAAATATGCACCTTTATCTCCAGAAGGATATAACAGGAGCATCTGTACATCAAAACATCTGTCCATAAAAATTGTAACTATAATGAATGAATATCCAGAAAATATTAACTGAATTCTTCAGGCAATTAATACTAAAGGAGTTCAAAATAATCTTAACAATCAGAGAAGACTCCCGCGGAAGATAGGGTTTGAGAGATAGAGGCGTAGCTCAGTCATGGAATGCTTGCCTTCTACTCTAAGTTTGATTCTCAACACTGGAGGGAAAACGAAGAGGGAGATAGAATTTAAATTGTAAGCTTTTGGACCTGGGATTTAGCTCAGTAGTTCCAGCTCCTGTCTTGCAGGCACAAGGGTCCAGGTTCAGTACCTGGTTATTATATTTAGCAATCCTGGGCACGGACCCTCACGCCCACCAGCAATCAGTACCACAAAGTGAGACCTTGTCTCAAAAAAAAAAAAAAAAATTAATGCTTTTTTTAAAATTGGAGATTTTTATTTTATTTCTGTATTTATTTTGGTGGTGTTGTGTATCCAACCGAAGATCTCATATGTGAAGGCAAACACTCTACCACTGAGCTACATGCCCAGACTCAGGTGGACATTTTTTAAATTAGCAAGATTTAGACAGTAAGGATTCAGCTGATAAAATGTATTTGAAAAAGAACGCTTACGACCTAATGTAGAAACAACAACAAGTCTAATTCGATTGGAGCTGACCTTGACAGAGAACAATGTAACTTGAAAGGAAGGTGGATTGTGCCTAGAAATACATTGTACGGAGCAGCCAGGAGTGGGAGGGAAGTAATTGACTAGGAGGATAAAAGCCTTGCTGTACAGGAAACGGAAGCCACAGAAGAATTTCATAGTGCAAAGGATCCTAAGTAAAGCAACATTTTACAATAGTGACAGTTACGTGAAGATTCAGGATAATTCAAACTCCTGAAGACTGAAAGCCAAGAATCATCGCTGTCTTTAGTTATTAAATTGACATGAATATATCAAGCGTATTCGTGGAGGTGAGAGTGAAGAAGGAAATCATTGAAACAAAAACTGATGAGATTTGAATATTACTGAGAGTGGAGGGAAATAAGACGACCAGGAGAATATGCCTCTCAAAAGAGAGTAAGGAACAAATGGTATTATCACTAGAAAGAGTGAAGGTTGAATGTTAAGAAATATGAGGACAGTTTTATATCTGTTGTGTCCCACATAGACCTGCCCAACTACTCTGACCTATTTTAGCCACCCCAAAACTTAGTGACTTCGTAAGAATATTGATTATGCTCATGAATCTGTAGATAGTTATATTGTTAGTTGTCCTGACTTATATAGCTGTATATGGGTAGAAGGTTGGCGGAGCTGGAATGTGGTGTTACAAGTCTGGTGTTTTGGCTCTGAAATATAGGCATTTCAGACTTTCTTGTGTGGCCTGTCATTCACTATAATATAGATTTGCTCTTACACCATGGTCTCAGGCCGCATTCCAGGAGAGTAAAAGCTGTCTTGCTTGTGACATTTCTTGCCTTAATGGTTCGCAGAATTTCAGTTCATGGATCCATGCGTAGGATCCATAGTTAGGACCTTTTCTTGTAAAGTTATCTCCTTTTCTCCTAATGCTTCAAATAACCTTCAATTAGTATTTTTTACACTTATTAGTGCCTTAATAGGTAGACTTTTTTCATTCCTAATGGAAATGTTACAGTGTTACACACATGCAACAAATTCCTTGGCAGGGCCGGAGATTTAGCTCAGTGGTTCCCGTGCCTGCCTAGCAAGTGTGGGGTCCTGAGTTTGATCCCCAGTAACCACATACAACAATGGTGGGCATGGTGACTCACCCACCAGCAATCAGTACCACACACCACAGTGCCAGGTGTGGTGGTTCACACCTGTAATCCCAGCACTCTCAGGAGGCAGAGGCAGGAGGATTGCTGTGAGTTCCAGGCTCGCCTGGGCTACATAGTGAGCTCAGGGCCAACCTGAACTACAAAGGGAGACCCTGTATCAAAAAACTAACTAACTAAATAAATAAATTTCTTGACATAGAGTAAAATACAAAAAATATAACAAAAATAATGACTTTCATTGTTTTCCCTCTAATCTTATTTATTCTTTGAAGTTTTGTGTTGGACCTGGCACGGTAGCACATGTCTGTCATCCCAGTTATTCACAAAACTGAGATTCGAGGCTCCGGAGTTGCTGAGGGGAGCTGTACAAGATCTTGATTCAAAGAAACAAGAAAATTGCACATTGGTTATTAAATTACCCTTGCTTTGAGATGCCTTGGATTTCTAATGACCATGTAGCAAGTCTATCTCTTTCCACATGAAGGAGAGATTATCACTTGGCACAAGGCTCCAAAACCTCTGCTATCTTTTGTTTTTCTGTCTGATAAATGGAAACGATGACTTGAAATGTTCCCTGAAACTTAGTAGCTTTATGAAGGAAAAAAACCCAACAACAACAAAGATTAGCAGTCCAGATACTTTTGTTAATGATCTCAGCTACTATAATCTTAGACTAACAGGATATGAGTAGTTAAGAGTTAAGAAGTAAAAAATAACTGGTAGGTGACATCTGGAACTTGCTTGGAAAGTTTTACCATGGTGTCAAATAAAGCCAAGTGAGAAACTGAAGAGAATCAGAAAATGTGGTCCTTTTTAAGAAGTTTTAGCATGGAATAAGCTAAGATATATTTGTTTTAAAGACACTTTCGGGGTGTTAGGGATCGAACACTGGGCTGTGCAAATCCTAAACAAGCACCAGAACACAGAGCTAAATACTTTTTGTTGCAGAAATCATAATTTACGGAACCAAAGGCTTATGACAGTGCACCACAGCCTACCTTCTGAGAACACCGATAGGCTTGTCACAAGGAGTGACAAGAGTCACAGAAACAGTGTGTCAAGGAGGAAATCAATGTCTTGAGCTTTGGGACCTAGAACATATCATTCTCTCGTACGTGGTTCGCAAAGTCACAGAGCCTCATGGAAATGAGTGTGGAGATTCCTCACAAAACTAAAATGAGAAATTCCATTTGACCCGACTATCCTCCTCCTAAGTATATTCCAAAAGAGTTAAGAATCATATTACAGGGGCCGGGGAGTTAGCTCAGTGGTTCCGGCGCCTGTCTTGCAAGTGCAAGGGCCCGGGTTCGATTTCCTGGTAACCACATAACAATACTGGGTGTGGAGACCCACACCCAGCAGCAACCAGTACCACATACCACAGTGCCAGGCGTGGTGGCTCACGCCTGTAATCCCAGCACTGGGGAGGCAGAGGCAGGAGGATTGTGATGTGAGTTTGAGGCTGAGCTCAGGGCCAGCCTGAACCACAAAGCGAGACCCTGTCTCAAAACAACCTAAAAAAAAAAAAAAAAAAGAATCATATTACAGGGATACATGCACACCCATGTTTATACCAACACAGTTTCTAATAGCTAGATCTTGGAAATAGCATATGTATCCATCAACGGATGAACAGATAAGGGAAATGTGGTGTTTATACACAGTGGAGTACTACTCTGCCAAGAAGAAAGACACACTTGAGTCATTCATAGGCAAATGGAAGAAACTCGAGAACATAATGCTTATGTGAAATAAAGCCAGATACAAATGTTTAATATCATTTTGGTTTTTCTTCTATGAAAAAAATCTAAATCTATATACAAATAAAGAGAAGTTCAAATAATTCCCTAAATTACCTATTCTATGGTGTCAAAAATATTTTAACATATATGCTAATTCACTTCATATATATCATTATTTTCTCTTAGTTCATTGAAAAGGAAATTTGGTGTTAACATCTGTTTCTTCTTTGTGAGAGCATTTGTCTCTGAGTACTTCTTTGAACATAATGACATACAATGTATTATTATTATTTTATTTTGTTATGAAAATTTTTTTATTTAAAAGTTTCAGTGCTTTTGCAGAGTAATCATATGATAGAAGTATTTTTTAAAATTTTAGATTTTAGATTTCTGATATTCTACACACTGGACAAATTCCTTCACCAACTAGGTGAAAACTAGAAAGTGCTACATTAAGCTAGGCCTGTTGTTCTCACCTATAATCCCAGGAGAGTGAAGCAGGAGGATCACAAGCTCGTGTGCTAAGCAATTCAGCAACAGCCTGTCTCAGAAAAAAAGGGGAGGGTGCAGCTCAGTGGCAGAACACCCCTGATTCAGTCCTCAGTAGAAAAGGGAAGGGAGGGGTGAGCTATCTATCCTGCCTCCATCTTTTATTCTCTCTCTCTTTCTTTCCCTTTCTTTTTCCTTCCTTCCTTCCTTCCTGTCTCTCTCTCACCCTCCCCCCTGTGCTAAACAAACCTTCTACCACTGTGCTACACCTCCAGCTATGTTTTTAAAATTTATTTATTCATTTGTTTATTTACTTATTTATCTTGGTGCCAGAGATCAAACTCTACATCTTGTGATTGTGAAACAGGCACCAGAACCACTGAGCTACACTCCTGTTCTGCTTCTTTTTGAAGAACAAAACTTGCTTTGGTCCCAGATACCTGACCCGTAGCATCTAATAAAAGGTGCCACCAACAAATTAACATTTGAAAATTAAATTTTGATTTTGAGTTGAAATTTGTAGACCCACCCCCATGCAGTTATAAGAAATAAAGATCCTACGTACCTCTTGTTTTCTTTTTCTTTTCATCCCCTACCCCTTTTTTTGAGACAGGGTCTTGCTTTGTAGTTCAGGCTGGTCCTGAGCTCACTATGTAGCCCAGGGAAGCATTGAACTCACAGCAATGCTCCTGCCTCTGCCTCCTGAGTGCTAGAATAACAGGCATGAGCCACCACGTCCGGCATTGTGGTGTCTGGTTACCAGGGATCAAACTCAGGACCTTAAGCTTGCTAGGCAGGCGCCAAAACCACTGAGCTAAATCTCTGGCCATTTTCTTTTCTTTTCTTTAAGGCAGACTTTCACTGTCTTGCCCAGTTTTCCCTTGAACTCCTGGGTTCAAGTTGCCCCAGCTCCTAAGTGCCCCAGACAACAGGCACATGCTCCTGTGCTTGGCTCCTGTGTACCGTGTACTCAGTTTCCCACGTCAATTGATCCAAAACCCAAAAACTAAAACAGTAAAAATGTCTCTTGAGTGATAGAAAGCCCAGAAAAATAAATATCACATGTTCTGATTTACATAACAGAAGCTAAAAAGCTGATGATGAAGAATTAGAGAAGAGTAGCTACCAGCACCTGGGAAGAGTGTAGGGAAGAAGAAGAGAGAGAGAATGATTGGGGCGCCGGGTGCAGGTGGAGAGGAGGAACAACTTTAATACTTTTTTTTTTTTTTTTAGGTTTTTTGAGACAGGGTCTCGCTTTGTGGTTCAGGCTGGCCTTGAGCTCAGCCTCCAACTCACATCACAGCAATCCTCCTGCCTCTGCCTCCCGAGTGCTGGGAGTACAAACGTGAGCCACCACACCCGGCACTGCAGTATGTGGTACTGATTGCTGCTGGCGTGAGTCCCCACACCCAGTACGGTATGCGGTTACTGGGGATCGAACCCAGATCCTTGAGCTTGTAAGACAGGCACCGGAACCACTGAGCTAACTCCCCGGCCCACAACTTTAATACTTTGTAGCATATCGAGCAACTATGACAACAAGCAAGTAAATATTTTAAAGTAGCCGCAGGAAAGATTTGAAATGTTGCCAACACAAAAAGTGATAAATGTCTGCTGCAATACATATGTCAATCACCCGATCTGATGATCACGCATTGGTTGCATCTGTTGAAGTGTCACGTTGTACACCATAAATACGTGCCGTTGCCATGTGTCAGTTAGAAATAAAAATATATTTTGCTACAGGGGATGTGGCTAGATGGCAGAACACTTGCCTAGGGCATGGGATTCACTGGGTTGCATTCCCAGCACTAAATAAATAAATTAAACAAATATTAAAATAAAAATATATTTTAAAAAGTGAAAAAGACTTCGTTTGAGGTCTTAGGCATTATAATTCAGGAGACATATGTTCAGATAACTTAATCAATGGCTGAAGGAACACAGAAGGAGAAGTTTGTAGGGGTTATGCCATGTCAAAAAAGAAAAAAGGCTACATGGTAGGATTTAGCTCAAGTGGTACCACGCCTACCTTGGAAGCATAAGGACCCAAGTTCGAGCCTCAGTATGGGGGGGTGGGGAATAAAAAGATATTCTTGGCTTGCCTGGGCTACATAGTGAGTTCAGAGTCAGCCTGAACTATAAATCCAGACCCTGTTTGAAAAAAACTAAAAAAAGAAAAAAAAAATTTAGAGGGTAAACTTAAGGTATTCTTAGGCAAATAGTGCACCTCAAGACCTTATAGTAAGCGAAATAAATCAGATACACAAGCCTATATATCACGTGGTTTCTCTTATTTTGAACCAGGGGGTATAAATAAGAAGCAAAATAAAAGACGGATAGTAGGAAGTGGAGAGATCTTTCCCAAGTAAGACGGGAAAGAACAGAAGAAGGGAGGGAGCGGGGGGGGGGCGGGGAGGAAAAAGAACTGAAGAAAATGGAAACGACTGTAAATGGGAGGGGAACCAAGAATTGAAGGGAACAGGGAAGGACGGGAGGGGAACCAGACGAAAGAACTGAGCTTTGTTATACACACGTGTCACACATGTACCAGCTCCCCAGATAAGATCGCTGCAATCATTGTGGACTGCAGACAGGTAGTAATAAAAATAATAAAATAAATGATATTTTAAAAAAGAATGTGTAAGCAGAATGGAAATGCTCATAACACAAAAGTTAGATGATTTCTTAAAATGTATCTGGAGTTTCTGGACACATGATAATTCGGGTCTTTCCAGATGTTTTTGGTCAAAGCACAAAAGAGGGCCGGGGATTTAGCTCAGTGGCTCTGGCGCCTGTCTTGCAAGTGCAAGGACCCCAGTTCGATCCCCGTAACCACATACAATACTGGGTGTGGAGACTCACCCCAGCAGCAATCAGTACCACATACCACAGTGCCGGGCGTGGTGGCTCACGCCTGTCATCCCAGCACTCAGAAGGCAGAGGCAGGAGGATCGCTGTGAGGTGAGTTGGAGGCTGAGCTCAGGGCCAGCCTGAACCACAAAGCGAGACCCTGTCTCAAAAAAAAAAAATTAAAATAAAAATAAAAAAATAAAAATAGATATTTCTCTGGCTGATCCAAAAGAAGTTTCAGAACTGTGCTCCACCTAGCCTGGGTGAAGGCAAGTGTCTAGGGTGTGCAGTGACAATGGTGGCCTCAAGACAAAGATGTAAGAACAGCCTCTAGTTGCTGAGAGCCAACAAACTGGAACCTCAGTAACCACAAGGATCTCTGAATTCTATTTACTAGTCCACTCAACCTGGACATGGACTTTCCCCCCAAACTCCAAGTCTCAGTCTGGCTGACACGTTGGTTTCAGCCTGGAGCAGAGAACCCAGGTGCATCACACCAGACCTCTGTAGTTAGTGGGGTAGAGAATCCCTTCTGTCTTTGAAAATCAGCATAACAGAGAAAAAATATAATTTTCAACCTCTCAGGTGTCAAAGAGTTGAATTGATGGTCTCAAAACAGGAAGGAATAAAGACAGGAATGAAAGGAGGAAGTGAGAAGGGTTTTACTGGAAATAAGAGGAATAAGAATAGCTCATGGGGGCCGGGGATTTAGCTCAGTACTTCTGGTGTCTGCCTGGCAAGCACAAGGTCTCAAGTTGGATCCTTGGTACCACATATTAAAGTGCCAGGCTTGGTTGCTTATGCCTCTTATCCTAGCACTCAGGAGGCACTGGCAGGAGGATTGCTGTGAGTTCAACACTAGCCTGGGCTACACAGTGAGTTCAGAATCAGCCTGAACTACAGAGTGAGACCCTGTCGCAAAAAAACAGGGCTGGGGATTTAGCTCAGTGGTTCAGGCGCCTGTCTTGTAAGCGCAAGGACCCAGGTTTGATCCCAGGTTAACCACATACAATCCTGGGTGTGGAGAATCATGCCCAGCAGCAATCAGTACCACATACCACAGTGCTGGGAGTGGTGGCTCATGCCTGCACTCGGGAGGCAGAGGCAAGAGGATTGCTGTGATGTGAGTTTGAGGCTGAGCTCAGGACCAGCCCGAACCACAAAAGCGAGACCCTGTCTCAAAAACAAAACAAAACAAAAAGAACAAAACTAAAAACAAAACAACAACAAAAAAATGAAGAATAGCTCATGGATTTCCAAGAGAAGTCCCAATGGTGGCCACTGAGGTCCTTTGTCAGGGGTAATACATACAGCAGAATTACAATGTGGGTACAACATGGGTCAGAGTAAAATCAACCTGTAGGATTATAAGTGGTAGAGCTGCTTAGCTAACATTGATTCTGTAGGGAAAGAGAGTTCTGTAGCAAGGATACTTGGAAAGAATGAAGGTATTTTTGAGAAGGGAGAGGGTATGAATCCAGACATTCTGGTCACCTGTCTCAGTGTTTGATATCTATTGGACCTGGGCCTGTTGAACCAAGTAGTGCTAATTACAGTATAATCTCAAACTGCTGTTTATCTTGCAGGCCTGGCTATTGCATCTTTATCCTGAGACTTGCCTTTCCTTGGATGTAAGTTCAGGCACAATTCCAATGTCTCTACATTTTATACTGACTTCCTTGGGGATCCAATTCTTTTCTGCCTGTGTGTTAATTTCTATCTAATTTAGAGACCTTTCATACACGCACTGAAATTACATTGTGATGCCAGCATAAATGTTTGTAATCCCCCCCCAATTCATACGTGAAAATCTAATTCCTAATTTGAAAGTATTAAGTATTAAGGCTCTGGGGTGAGACTGGCCTTTCATTAAAAAAAAAAAAAAAAGACCTCCCAAGAGCTTCCTTGTTTTGCTATCTGAAGAGAAGAGAGCAAAAGAATGCTACTGTCTGAACCGGAAGTGCCTGCATATCAAATCTCCAATCTGTTGATCTTGCACGTTTTAGTCGCCGGAACAGTGAAAAACACGTTTGTTCTTTATAACTCACTCAGTTTATGGCATTTTACTACAGCGGCCAAGTGAAACCAAAACAGGACTTGCGAAGATTTATGACATAAGAAGAACAGGAATAAATAAATAGTCCCGGCTCTGACTCATGTTTGAACCATATTTGCTAGCATGTGTAGCACACTCCTCAGTCCATCATCATGATGAATTAAATTTTGTTTTCTTGTAACTGGCCCAGAAGTCATTTCTAAGTATGTAACCAGCTATGTAGAAAACTTGGAAACCTCTGGTAAATTTAAACATTTCTTAATTACATTACCCTGTCTAGCTTTGTGGCTTTGTTTCATAGCAGAGAACAAATTTCTCATTATCATCAAGGAAACTGCTACTTCCCTTCCCCCGTCTTCTGTGTTCAGGATTTTTTTTTAAGTACAGTTCTTCCTTTTTAATTTTTTTTCTTGGCATACAGACAAATTCACTTGCAACTTGAGTTTAATAGTCACAAGTTTACATGTATAACAAACACACAGTGTTGGCTCTCTTTGATTGAGAAATCACACTCCTTTATCCAATCAGCAAATATCTGAGTTCCTGCTGTTTAAATTAAGCTCTAAGGGTACAAAAGAACAACAGGATTCCCAGCCTGGGAATTTATAGGCGGTAGAGAAAGCTTTAACTAGGAAAGACAATGCACCAAGCCAAGAGCTGTGAGAGGCAGGAACAGGAAGTTATGGGAACATATGAAAGGAAAGAGCATCTAACCTGGTTTAGGGGCCAAGAATGTTATTTAAGACAAGATGTATTAATTTCCCATTGCTGCCATACCAAATTAGCACAACATGAGTGGCTTAATACAACCTAAATGTATTATCTTGCAATTCTGGGTATTGAAAGTACAAAGAGTTACATGCTTTGTGGATGATTTGGGAGATAATCTACTCCTTGCTGTTTCCAGTTTGAAGGGATCACTTGTGTTCCTCAAGATTCCTTTTAGCAATGGCTTCTCTGACCTCTCTGCTTCCACTGTCAGTTTCTCTCTCACCCTTACCTTTCTCCCTTACTCTTCTAGGGGGTCTTCATAATTACACTGGGCCTCCCAAATTAATACGGGAGATGCTTCTCATTTCAAATTCCTACCCTAATTGCATGTAAGTCCCCTGTAGTAGGACTAAGATATAGACGGGGAGGGGTGCACTATTCAATCTACCCGACAAATCCCTGAAGAATTCTGTAGATTCTTCCAAGACAGAGGAAGAAGGGAAAGCCTAAAAGATACCTAGCGGAAGTTGTTGAACATTACAGCTCAGTGTTTTGGCAATAAAGTCATAATACAAAGAGCTGTGTAGCTCTGTGGCAGGACACCTTCTTAGCATGCCCGAGGCTCTGGATTCTGCCTCAAGAACCATACACACCCAAAGAGGCTGAAAAAAATAAAACAACAGTATCTAAATTATCTCTGGGATAAAATTATTCAGGGAAAGCTCTAATAACATTATGTGCTTATTCTGTGATAGTATGTAATGCTCACAGCAACAACGCAGAATGGAAGAAATCTATAAAGGAAGCTAAAGTAGTGAGAGATCAGAAAAGATTGATCTAGTTAAATCTTGCTGAGTGAATCTCAGGCTGATCCACTGATGAATTTTAAGCCAGATCGTAGCATGATTACGTATGTGTTAACTATCTGTCCATGTTGAGTGGAAACACAAGGTGGGGGCAGGACTGGAGGTAGCGAACAGGATGGGGGAAGTATGGAATGTGAAGCACAAAGACACCCAAGAAAACTCTGTGATTAAGATAAACGATAGCTAATGCCATGTTTTAGCAAATGCAATTACTGCCAAAAAAATTAATAATGAATAACTTAGGAAACTTTGAACTAAAGATGTAGTGATTAGGAGTTCGAGGAAAGGGTGCTCTCATGATCCAAGTGGATGATGAGAACCTGAGGCAGGAAGGTAGTACTGGGTACAGAGACATTCACGTGGTGTCTTAGCCACTTTCTCATTGCTGGGCTGTAATACCTGACACCTACAGGTGAGAGGAGAGTCTGTCTGTCCAGTCTGTAGTTGCCTAGCTCCAGGGCAGAGCAGCAAGGCAGAGGAGGATTGCTCATAGCATGCGAGAGGGAATCCAGGGAAGAGAAAAGAAGATAGACTATTCCAGGCCATGGAACCAGTGAACCACCTTTTCCAACCAGGCTTCACCTCCCAAATTCCATTTAGCTATAAATCCATCAACTGCCTCATCCACTAGTGAGTATCACATTCCCATGATTCCAATCATCTCCAGAAAGCCCTGCCTATATTTGCATGAACCTTTGGAGGACATCTGGATCTAAACTGTAACAGGTGTGTTAAGGAAAACTAAGAAAGGGACACAGTATAGGGTGTGGGCTGGTGGTGTTCTTCACTGGGAAAAGAAAAGAGAAAATTGCAGAGGAGACAGAGGAGTGGCAAGGGAGGAAATAAAGTTCGGTTTTGGAAATGTTGAGCTTCAGAAACTCTGATACACTCAGTCAGGCTGGATGATGCAGGCCTGTAATCTCAGCAGTCTGGGAGGTAGATCATGAAGGCTGCGAGTTCAAACCCACTCTGGGCAATTTAGCGTCTTAAAAAGACCTTTTCTCCAAATCAAAAAAGAAAAAAGGGATTAGGGATGTAGCTTAGTATAAAGTCAGAGGGTTCAGTTCTCAGTACTGTGTGTGGGTGAGAGAACCTCTAACCTAGCTGGAGATTCTAGTAGGCAGCTGAAACGCACGAATATTCTATGCCAACCCTTCTTACCTTATGCATAGACTTAACTTTTTCTACTGAATTTTTAAAATACTTTTTTTCCTTGCCAAACCAGATCTATGGGAAGAAAGAAAAGGATTTTAAAGAGCCTACATCCTTGGGGATGTAGAATCAATAGTTGAGAGCTAATTTTGGAAAAGGAAATGTCCAAAGATGACAAATGCCAGCCAACTCTCAGAGCAATGGGCAGATCTTTCCCTTGTCCTTGAAGCATTTCCAGGTTGTTACTTGTTTACCTTCCTTGTCCTGTCAGGGTTCACGTCATCAGCTCAACATCTAATCTTTTGGCAGCCAAGTCATTTCCTTTTTCTCATCAAAGACTTTGACCGCGAATAGGCTACACGTTGCTTCTTGTAATTACCCAGAATTCTTTCCCTCTAAGATATCAAATGTAAACACACCACTTCAGGACTTTACTCTTCCAACTCTTCCCTCAGTCCGCTCCTGTTGCCACAGGTCCTTGAACGCCTCCATATTTAATGGCCTTTGACTTCCCCTTGCCAGGATGACTATCAGCCCCTTTCCAGTATCCTTTCCGCCCACACCCAAATGATACTGCAGAGACACATGGCTGTCACATCTGCGTCATTATCTTCAGTTTCCATGCTCTGTTTCCTCCTGTCACCTCCTCTGACAGACCCTCCTCAAGTCTGCAACACCTGTAACAGACACAGGCACTGGCTTTGTATGGCGCGAGAGTGCTCTGCGAAGGGCACAGAGGGACATGAGCTCAAGCATTACTTAGAGTCCTAGAGTGGTTCTATTCCACAGGAATAATAACATGTGTTATTAAGATGCCACATAAAACGGGGCAGAGGTCCACAGACCTAATCTACCTGGTGCCTATTTGTGTATAGCCCACAAGCCAAAAAGTTGCTTTTCTATTGTTGAATTATTGGGGAAAAAAATCAAAACAAGGTATAATATTTTGGGAAGTCAAAAATTGTATGCAGTTCACATTTCAATGCTTTAAATCTTTTACTGTAACACAGCAGCACTCCTCTTCATATTATCTAAACCCGATCTTACTCTTCAAAGACAGTGAATCGCTGTCAGACAACTCAGTGTGGGCTACAAATTCTAAACTATTTGGCTCAGGATAGGAACGGTTTGCCTGTTCCTGGTCTAACAAGTCTATTATCTGCCTCCTCTAGACTGTACCAACATCAGAACTGTTAAATATTTGCTAGAGAAAAATCTATCAATTATATAGATTGGTGCCATAACATTCATGGTCCCTAACCCCACCTGGAAAGTCAACATAGCCTGTAAATCCTCTAATTTCCCTGTTCAGCTCTCTTTCTCATTCTCAGTATTTTGATTTTCCACTCTCCTCAGCCTCCAAACGCTTCACCTCCTCACCTGAACAGATGTCTTCCTCCTACATCAAGGTGGAAATAGAAGCTCCTAGATTGGTACTTCCTCCATTTTGTGTGTGTGCGTGTGTGTGTGTGTGTGTGTGTGTGTGTGTGTGTGAGAGACTGTACCTACAGACTTGCCTGAAGTTACCTTCCTTCTTTGTTTACTGTGGCACTAGTTTCAAGAATGGAAACTTTTTATTCACATAAAGCAAATTCTTCAACCAGTGCTGTGATAGTTAATTTTATGTCAGTTTGGTAGGGTTGAGGGAAACCCAAATAGCTGGTAAATATTTTTTCTAGGTGTGTCTGCAAAGTGTTTCTGGAAGAGATTTCATGACTGAGTCAAGGGGAATCGCCCAGCCAACACAGACAGACACCATCCAACCCTTTGAAGGCCAGGATAGAATATAAAGGCAGAGGCAAGGCAAGATCACGTTCATCTATGACACCAGACATCCATCTTCTCCTGCCCTTGGACTACAGGGTCCTGGGTTCTTGCATCTGAATTGTTTTCCTGTGCAGTAGGTGCCTATGGGTATTTAAAGGTTAATAAAAACAAAACTCCTGATGTTATTGTCCTTCCTCTCAACTTGTTATTTTGACATTTTCCCACGAGGCAGGAGATTAGGGCATGGCAGGTTGGCTAAAAACAGGATGTAACATGAGCCAAGAAGGAAGCTGACCAGCAGGATGTGACCTGTCAACACAGGCAGAAGGCAGAGCCAGAGCAACTTCCGGTGGACCCGATTTGCGAGGGTATAAAAGATAACATCCATTGACTTTGTTGCTGCTGCAATCTGCTTGTCCTGTCTCTTCAGTTGCCTGTCCTGCTTGTTGAACGTCATCTCTACGTGCTTTTCTGCGCTTTCCTTTTCTGACTTCTCTTTTCTCTACTTTTCCTCTTTGTTCTAAATAAAAGCTGTGTTTACCCAACTCACCAGTTCTCCGGGCTAGAGCAGAGAGAATCTGGAATCGACCTTTTCCAGGCATCTCATTTTCCTCCTAGTAGCATGTTTGTGATACACGAGGAATACATTCAATATGAGATACAGGTACACAGGCATATTACATCTTAATCCTTCTCAGTTCTCTTTCTCTTTCCTTTCCATCTCTCTATTCCCAGATCTTTCTTATCTGCAGATATCTACCTATTTCAATTATCTGTCATTTATTTTGATCTTTTTTTTTTTTTTTAGGTTTTTTGAGACAGGGTCTCGCTTTGTGGTTCAGGCTGGCCCTCAGCTCAGCCTCAAACTCACATCACAGCAATCTTCCTGCCTCTGCCTCCCGAGTGCTGGGATGACAGGCGTGAGCCACCACGCCCGGCACTGTGGTGTGTGGTACTAGTTACTGATGGGGTGAGTCTCCACGCCCAGTATTGTATGTGGTTACCGGGGATAGAACCCGGGTCTTTGCAAGACAGGCGCCAAAACCACTGAGCTAAATCTCCGGCCCTGTATTTTGATCTTTTAATTAGTTGTACTTTGTGTTTCTCACATGACAGATTATGAAATATTGAACCTACTGTCTTTTTTGTTTAGCATTACGGTGTCGAGGTGCATCAGTTTTTCTATAAATGACTTAAATTTATCCTTCTTTGGGGTGGACAAGGACTGCATTGTGTATATATATGACATTTTGTTTATCTATTCGCCGATTGATAAACATATAGGCTGTTCTGAAATTTAGCTAAGGTGAGTTCTGTTGCTGTAAACATGGGTTTGCATGTGTCAATGTATGATGATGTCTAATGATTTAGAGAACATGCTTAGAAGAGGTAAACCTGCATCAAACAACATTTCTATTCTTTGGTTTTTGAAAACTGATTTCTGTAGCTGTTGTACTAGTTTACATTCTTACCAATAACATACATGGTTTCTCTTCCCTCAGACCATCCCAGAGTCTCTTGTCATTTAAGTTTGTGACAGTAGCCAGTTTTACTGGAGTGAGATGGAATCTCAGGACGTTTCTCTAACTGCAAAGCTGCTGAACATTTTTCCACATACTTATTAGCCATTTGTACATAATCTTCTGAGAATTATCTATATATTTCACTTGCCTTTTTTTTTTTTTTTTTTTAGGTTTTTTGAGACAGGGTTTCACTTTGTGGTTCAGGCTGGCCCTGAGCTCAGCCTCAAACTCACATCATAGCAATCCTCCTGCCTCTGCCTCCCAAGTGCTGGGATTACAGGCGTGAGCCGCCACGCCCAGCACTGTGGTATGTGGTACTGGTTGCTGCTGGGCGTGAGTCTCCATGCCCAGTATGGTATGTGGTTACCGGGGAATCGAACCCGGGCCCTTGCGCTTCCAAGACGGGCGCCAGAACCACTGAGCTAACTCCCCGGCCCACTTGCCCATGTTTTTGATTGAGTCTTCTTCTTGTAGGGGTCTAATTTTCTGGTATTTGGTACATCCTTTAGTCATTTTATTTCCAGTTGCTCAGGTTAAAAAAAATATTTGAGTCATTCTTGATTCCCTGTCTCTTTCATATTCATATTCAATGTATAGAAACAATTTTCTCATAAATTCAGAACCTAGATTCTGATAATTTCTCATCATCTGCCCTACGGCTATTTAAATGTCTGTTTTTACCAGCATCTCTTACCTAGCTAATATTTCATTACCTCCTATTTCTTCCCTTTGCTACTTATGTTTCTCAACACAGCAAACAGAATAATGCTGTCAGGATCTTTCATACCTGCTGTATCACTGAGCTACACCTGCAGTCCCAACAAAGATTTTTTTCCAGAGGAAATCTTCAAAATAATTTGTCTTTAGGATTTATAAGGCTAACTTATCAACTTTATCTGCAGGAAAATTGTTGGATTTCTCTATTTCTTTCCATTCCATGATAAAAATTCAAAGTATGATTATATTATAGCAATATCTGATTTTTTTAACTTTTAGCTTTTCAAAATTTATTGTATTTTGTTTCTTCCTGGCTACCACAGAGATCATATTAATGCCTTCCTTCCTAGTTGAAAGCTTTATTTTTAGTAATCAGAGTTTCCTAAGCTTCAAATGCAGTTTTTTGATGCTCCAGAGGTTTGATTAAATGTTGCAACTGATTCTTTAGAAAATGATATACAAATTTAAAGCATGAGGTGCTAAAGAGTTTTCAAAGGCTCAGACATTTTAATAAATCTTCTTGATATTAAGGAACAAAGAGAGAAGGGAATGTTGAAGTTTTTCTTGTATTCAGCATCAGCTTTGTGACAAAGACTTTATAGTCAGTTATTCTGAATGGAAGATAGAAGATAGAGACACTTGTAACTTTTGATGACTATAGTTTTTCGTTTCTATTTGTAGACTCCTACTTCTTCATAGCAGTATGCTTGTGTATGATTGTAAATTATGCATGTATTACAGTGAGTTCCCAGTACTTTTTTGCCCCATAAGTTTCTTAATTTACTGTTGACTCTTTTCACCTTAATACTATACTTGACAAAAATCTGCATTTGAAATATATACACACTCCAACGGACACACATTCATGTACTTGTATATTATAAAATTCAAATTTATTGAAGTGAAATTTATAGTCAATAAAAATCATGCTTTTTAAGTATAAAGTTATATGAGACTTGTGAAGGGTCTATAGGCATGCAATGGTCAAATAAGATGTAGAATATTTGGGCTAGGGATTTAACTCAGTGGTTCTGGTGTCTGTCTGGCAAGCATTTTGATCCCCAGAAACCACATACAACAATTCGGGGCATGGTGACTCACACCTGTAAACCCAGCAGTGATAACCACATAGCACAATGCCGGGCATGGTGACTCAGGCCTATAATCCCAGCACTCAGGAGGCAGAGGCGGGAGAATGGCTGAGTTCAAGGCAAGCCTGGGTTGCATAGTGAGTTTGGGGCTAGCTTGAACTATAAAGAGAGACCTTACCTGAAAAAAACAAAAACTTAAGCATATTTTAATCACTTCAACAGATGACTTGAAGGAAGTAGACACACACATCTGTGTCCCAGCACTCCAGGAAGCTGAGGCAGGAGAACTGAGAGTTAGAGTCCACCTTGAGCAGGTCAGGCACTGAAGAAGACCTTGCCTCAAAATATAAAGTATTTATAAATATAATATTTATAAATAAAATACAAAAAGACTTTGGTGTGTAGTTCAGTGTGAAGGCTCTAGGTTCAATCCTTGGTACCACACACACATACACACACACACACAGAATACAATTTATTTGTAACCATTTTATTTGTAATAGCCAAAAATTGGGTGCCGGGGATTTAGCTTTGTGGCATTGTACCTGCCTCACAAGTGCAAGATCTCGAGTTGGATCCCTAGTACCACACACACAAAGAAGGACAAAAATTGGACCCAATTCAAATGTTCATCAGTAGGTGAATAAACAAATTGCAATGCTTTCATACAAATACTACTCAGTAATAATAATAAAAAAGAACTACAAGTGGATGCCATGTATTAGTCAGTTTTCCTCTGTTATGACAAAATGTCAGAGAATAACAATTTTGAAGTAGGAGAAAGTTATAGTTGCTCGAGGTTTCAGAAGTGTTAGGCTATGGTCAGCTGGCTCCATTGCTTTTAGGCCTGTGACAAGGCAGAAACATCATGGCAGAGGAAAGCCGCTCACCTAATGGCATTAAGGAAGTAGAGACAGAGTCAGCGATGGAGAGGTAGGGGGACCAGACAGAGCCCTCAAGGTCACACATCCGTGACCCACTGCCTTCAACTGGGCCCCTCCTCTTCAGTTTTCATTATCTCCCAAAAATGCCTTCAAAATATTAGTCCCTCAACGGTTATTATCTTTATGATCCAGTCGCCTCCCGAAAGCCCACCAGGTGGCAACCAAACCCTCAGCACATAGCCTTTGTGGGACCTTTGAGGTCCAAACAATCAGAAGCCACAACCTACAAGAATCACAAAGGTATTTTTTTTTCCAAGCAGAAGGTCCAGACACAAAAGAGTACATATTATATGATATCATTAGTGTGAATCTGGAAAATGCAATGCAAAACAAAAGGGAAAAAAAGCCGATCGTGTTTTCCTTAGCTGGAGAGGTAGGGGATTGACTGACTGAAGAGGGGTGTGGAAGTTTTTTGAGGTGATACAATCGTCCTGCGTTTGGATTATGATAGTGGTTACCTAAGTCTATTTATTTTTTAAAACCTATTCAAATATATGCTTGAATTTAGAGGATTGAGGATGCAGGTGAGTGGTGGACCACAAGTTTAGCATGGACAATAGGCTGAATTTGATCCTCGGCACCAAAATGTAAAAAGGAATTAAAGAAAGATGCAGATTGCTTATAGCTATACTTGGTAGGATGGATAATTTTATGTATTTATTTTGGAGTGTTTGGGACTGAAACCAGGGCCTGGCATATATTAGGAAGAAGCTCTATCACTGAACTATATCACTAGCCCTGGAAGAGTAAATTTAATGTTCTGTTGCATGGTATAGTAACTATGGGTGATACCCATTTATTGTGTATTCCCAAATAGCTGGCAAAACTGGTTTCAAATACACCTAATACCAAGAAATGATACATATTTGAAGTGAAGGGTATCTTGTTATTAAAATACTACACTGTACTCTATACATGTACTATATATATATGTACAATTATATATGTATGTATAATTATATATCATTCAATTTTTTTTTTTTTTTTTTGAGACAGAGTCTCGCTTTGTGGTTCAGGCTGGCCCTGAGCTCAGCCTCTAACTCACTTCACAGCAATCCTCCTGCCTCTGCCTCCCGAGTGCTGGGATGACAGGTGTGAGCCAACATGCCCGGCACTGTGGTATGTGGTACTGGTTGCTGCTGGGCGTGAGTCTCCACGCCCAGTATTGTATGTGGTTACCGAGATCAAACCCAGGCCCATTGCAAGACAGGTGCCGGAACCACTGAGCTAAATCCCAGGCCCTATATCATTCAAAATTTTACAAAACTTTTTTGTTCAGTATTAGGGATCAAAGTATGAGGAATTCCCCTGTCCTCCTCTTTAACAAATTTTTTATTTTGAGACAGAGTCTCACTAAATTGCCCAAGATAGCCTTGAACTTCTGATGCTCCTGACCTAGCCCCTCAAATAGGTGAATTACCATGTCCAACTACTATGTATTTCTTAATGGAACTCTGCTGCTTTCTTGTCATGGAAATATCTATGATAGTTTGACAAATGTTAGTATGTTTATACACACAAATGTATGTAGCACATTTGTCAGAATTGATTCTAGGACTTAATAAGCAAGGTACCACTGATACCAAAACTGTTGGGAATGGGGAAGGGTGAAGTAATAGCTCCATCCACCTCTACTTTCCAGAAGCAACTAATATTTCTATTTTTAAAACTCTACAAATTATTAACTGATAACAGTACCTATATTGTCGCAGTCCCTATCACTGTGCCTGGCACTTCACAGATTCTCAGTAAACAGTTGTAGGTAAATTAGTACTTAAAATGTTACAAAAATAGATGCTTCCTTTTTGGTGTTTTTTTTTTTTTTTTTTTTTTTTTTTTTTTTTTTTGAGATAGGGTCTCACTTTGTAGTTCACAGCAATCCTCCTGCCTCTGCCTCCCAAGTGCTGAGATTATAGGCTTGAGCCACCAGGCCGGAAGAGCCACTCCTGGCATTGTTGTATGTGGTTACCAGGATCAAACCTGGGTCCTTGCACTTCCAAGACAGGTCCCTGTATTCCTGAACCACTGAGCTACATCCCTGGCCTAGGTCTGGTGATCTTAAAGGTACAGGTAAGAGAATACTGAGATGTCCTAAATGAAGTTACAGGTCAGAGACTGGAGGGAGGAATGTGATAAGATTGTTCACCTCAATTCAGAGCTTCAAGCTAAAACAAAGAAAAACAAACACACACACACCCTAGTCCCTTTCCTCTGTGTTGAAGGCTACTCAGTGAGATCATAACTCATTCCCATAGCCAATGTAGGCTCGGTATGAATTCTGTTTCTTCTTTCCAAAATTTTATCATCCAAGATGCCGGATCCTTACGTCAGGTGGACATTTTTCCAACTGCCATCCGGCTGTGGCTGCAGGTACCTTGGGGAACTTGTCCCCGGCCAGTTCCAATCTGTAAACAGCTCAATAAACCACTTATTTCTCAGACCTTGTCATCTCAAAAATTTTGATTTAACAGCTCTATAAATCTGACAGCAGAATATTGCTGTCCACCACCTAATTCAAGAGTTAGCTCACTCCGATCTCAAGCGCGGCATATTCAAACCCCCCAATTCCTATTAAATCTTTGTGTATTTCCTGGAGTGTATTTCATCATCCCCAAATGTTCTTGCTCCCAGTGGTTGTAGTTATTTATTGTTGCAGAACAAACCACCCCAATAATTTAGTGGCTTTTGCAAATAAACACTTATATGTTCTGCAGAATTAGGAAATCTCAGGGATAATGATTTACATTTGCTTCGTGTAATGTTGTCATTCTTGCACCTGGGAGCCAAGAAGAGACTGAAATATTCAGAATGGCTTTTGGTGTATATTTTGGACCTCGGCAAGGAGAAGTAGAGGCAGAAATTCTCTCTTGAAGCCTCTGGTCTCTCAACTATTCAGTAGTCTACCCCAAATTTATTTGTATGCCAGCTTGTGTTCCAAAAAAACAAAAGCTGTTTAAAGCTTGTCCTTGGATATTTTAGTAGAATGTCACTTTGAAGACATTCTATAAATCAAAGAAAGCCACAGTTCAGCCCAGGCTCTGTGAGAGAGGAGTTAAATTCTACTTTTATTTTTATTTTGTGCTACTGGGGATTGAACCCAGGTCCTTACATATGATAGGCTCTACTCCTGCCTTGTGTCCCCAATTCTTTTTATTTTTTAAATTCTGAGATAGGTTCTCACTACGTTACCCCAGCTGGTCTTACACTAGTGTGTGGCACCACAGAGGGCAGTGTCCCTTTTCAGTAATGGAGTGACGCATAGGTGCCAGGGTTGGAGGAATCCTTGTGGGCTCTCTTTAGGAATAATGTATTATAGTCCACTCTCTGGGAGTGGACTTGTCTGCCCTTCCAAGGCAAAATACGCTTATCTCCTCATTCAAATCTCATCCCTTTGTTTGCTGGCTCAGAGTCTAGGATCCAGTCGTCCACGTCAGGTGTAGGTATAAGTGAGACCCTCAGAATCAGTTCATCCGAACAAGAGAACTGAGCGTAGCACACACCGTTTCTTTATTTCTTTCCTGTTCTCACCCTCCTGGCATATCCAGTATTTATTATTGGGAAAGGAGTAGGGTAAGTAGGAGAGAAACTCATGTCCTGAAAGTAAGAAATGAAACGTATGTAGTAGTGACTGACCCCCCTGTTTCTGAAGCCTGGCCGGGGTGTGTGGCTCTTCCCAAACTCCAGAGACTATTCCCACTTCTGTTCTCTGGGAGTTTTACAGACTCACTGCTCTGTCAGTTCTTGGCTTTGGCTTCCTCCGTGAGACCTTTGATCTCCCCGATTTATCCTTCCTTTCGCATAAACTATTTTCACAGCCTGCTGTTGCTGTTCAGTAGAAGTTGAGGACCCATGAGCTTCTTTTAAGGTTAACAGTATCTGGCCTTCACTCTGAAATACTTTTACTACATCAGTAATCTTAAGAGCTTTGGAAATTCTACATAAATTTTTCCACAAAAGCAATATTGAACATTTTTCCAGTGCAGCCCTGGAATTAGATGGCCATAGGACAATGCTTTAGGAGTCAAAACACAAACAAACAAACAAACAAACACACAAAACCCTTCTGTGTACCTTTAAGGACCTACAAGTTATCTTCTAAAATCTTTCTGATCAAGACATAGTGTTGAGATCTTGACTATTTCACCAGCAGAACTCTGGGTTTAAATTTTTCCCAGGACAAACTGTGTTTGGTTTGGTTTTGCCTTTTGGAATTGAGACAGGGAGTTAAGCAGGACTTTGAAACAGCAGCCAAAACATCTGATGATAAGCAGGAGAAAGTAAATTAGGCTGATAAGTGAGTGAGCAAACCAGTGTATTCCCTGAGATAAGGAGGTAAGACACCATAGACAAAGTGCACGAATCAGATGCAACTGATGATGGCCACAGATTTGCCTGAAATTTGACCCTCAGTATCCTTATGCCTTCGTGGTAACACTATTTCCACGCAGAGGGAGGAGATAACATATTTCTCAACACACTTGGGGCTGTGTGCAAACTCCACCCTCTCCAGAGACCCTTTGCCTTTCTGGAAAAGAAAAAAAAAGAATAATTAATCCCTGACATTTCTTTCAGACTCCATAAAACCAAAATGCTTTTTTTTTTGTTGTTCAGGGCTGGTTGTGGAGCAGTGAACTTATTCTATATTTTTCTTGAGGCTGCTCTGATGGGAGAGTAGCCAGCTTCGCCATCTCTTTCTTGTAGTTCAGCTGCTTACAGTGCAACCAGATGTTTTTTTCCTATAATAAACTTTCGCTTTATTTTGACTTTGTTTGATTTCTGTCTTGTGTGGGCTGTGATCCATGCTAGCGAGAGATACACTGCTGGGTCCTTTTCTCTTTTTCTTAAAAAAAAAAAAAAACTAGCATATGTTTGCAGTACATAATAAATGTGTTCATGTGGGGGAACTGAACACATGCATACAGCAGCTTACAATTTTTTATTTCCCCTCCCCCACCTCTCCCTTCCCTGGGTCCTTCTGTGTCATCTGAGCAATCCCTCTTTCTTTAGCTCCATTCATCTCTTGTTATACATTGTCATATGTTGTTGCTAAAAGAAGCGAGTTGCAGGCGGGGAATTTAGCTCAGTGGTTCCGGCACCTGCCTTGCAAGTGCAAGGGCCCAGGTTCTAGTCCTGGTAACCATGTACAACAATGCAGGGTGTGGAGATTCACACCCACCAGCAATCAGTGACACACATAACAGTGCCAGGTATGGTGGCTCATGCCTATAATCCCAGCACTCAGGAGGCAGAGGCAGGAGGATTCAAGGCTGAGATCAGGGTTAGCCTGAACTACAAAATCAAGACCCTGTCTCAATAAATAAATAAATAAATAAATAAAATTTTAAAAAGCCAATTGGAATTTTCACCGTTTTGCCTAGAAATTTCATAAATAAGTCTGTAGGTTCAATAGGATATCACTAATATTAAGGCAGCGGGAAAGGGTGGGGAGGTATGAAGAAACAGCTCACCACCCTCAATTGCTGGAAGCTGCCGCTATTTACAGTTATTCTGAAAATCACTACCTGGTAAAGTTGTCATCTTACGACACTCATGTTATTTCCCAGACCCTAGCACAATGCCTGGCACTTAACAGATCGTCAGGAAACTGGTGCTGGCTACATCAGTCCTTAAATCATTATTGCAGAATAGAATTTCTGACTGGGAGGTACTATATACTTTGGGTTCCTCTTCCTAATCTGCAGCAATTTCTTCATTGCCTTTCTGGCCTCCACTAATGTGATTAATTTGATAATTTTCAAAATAAAACACGTTAGGCAGGGAGCCAGGTATGGTGGCATATTCCTGTAACTGAAATGCTCAGGAGATTGAGGTGTGAGGATTCTGAGGTCAAGGTCAGTTTGGGCTTCTGAGTGAGCCTGAGGCCAGCCTACACTGCAGTGTAAGATCTTGTCTCCAGAGAAAACCAAACCCCAAAACAACACGTTGGAGACAGATGGATAGACTGTCTGAACAATGTGCATTTACAAAGTGGGAGAAGAATGGAAAGGATTTAAAACAAAACCAAACCAAAAATAAGGATCTGAATGTTAGGCTAGCTGTGGTGGCACACGCTGCCAACAAGCCCAGCATTCTGGAGGCTGAGGCAAGCGATCTGAAGTTCAAGCCCGATCTGGCTGGGCTAGTCAGTAATGTGGGAAGATACTGTCTGAAGACCAAAAAGGGCTGGGGACGTAGCTCAGTGCAAAGGCTTTGAGTTCAAACCCAGGTACAGAAAGAAGAAAAATGAAAGAGGGGAGG